>PVLD010008125.1:0-86326 GCA_004027595.1 Dinomys branickii | reverse complement strand
AAGGAAGGAAGGAAGGAAGGAAGGAAGGAAGGAAGGGGAGTAAAGCCATGAAAGGAGGAAGGGAAGTGAGGCAAGAAAAACAGGAAGAAACAGGCCCCACGAGTAATCTTGGAACACTGCATCTGAGCCTACTCATGCCCCACGTCTTTTCATCTGTGGGAGAAAATCAGAATTCTGAGCTAGAGAGCTATGCAGAATCTTAGGCAAGCAGAAGGGTGGGGACAGTGAGAGGATGGGAGTATCTGGAGATGGCTGATATTTGTGGAAGAAATTAATACCCTGCGGAAAGAGCCACGCAGCTGCCATGCCTGTCACCTCAGACTACACATGGGAGGAGCCCAAGGCCAAGAGGAAGAGGACAAAACGACCTTAGAGGCTGTGATTTCACTTCCAAAATAGCTATGAGGCTTACAAAATGCAACTGATATCATTTTCACATTTACAAGAGCTTCATGGTTATAAAAAGATAAGAGCTGTATGAAAAGAATATATGATTGTGTTGATTTTCATGGAAGTTAGGCAGTAAAAGTACATTCATATAGCTTAAAAAAGATACACAAAATTCAATCAGCTAAAGCAGCCAACTGGGCTGGTGGTTCTACTATAATTGGAAATATACTAGTAAATAATATGTCTTTAATCTAAGGAATACATGACAGTCTATCTAGAAGAGAGAATGAGTTCACTATGCCTCCAGCAAGGTAATAAAGAACACTGTAAAAATTTTAAAATTTTAGCAAACAATTCAAAGAAATATTATGCAGCCTTTAAAAAGGAGGAAATCCTGACACGTGCTAGAACATAAACTGCGAGGACATTGTGCTAAGGGGTTAGCCTGTCACAAAACGTCAAATGCTGTATAATTCCACTCACTTGAAGTATTAAAAGCGGTCAGAACAAAAAACAGAAAGGTGACTGTCACATACCTGGGGCGGAGAAGAAGGAAAAAGATAAAGGGGTACAGAGTGTCAGTTTTGAACAATAAAGGAATTCCAGAGATCTACTGCACAGTGCAAATATCCTTAACACTACTGAACTATGTGCATCTAAAATGACTCAAATGATAAACTGAATGATACTTTTAACACAATAAAAATAAAGGTCAATAAAAGTCAGCAAAATGGAAAATTAGTCACCAAAATTAAAACATATGCAAAAAACATGAGATGGAATGATTATTTGTTTACAGGGTAACTATTTTTAGTTAAGTACATAATTGAATAAGAAAATTCAAATCCATGGTTCATATATTTTAGTTTTAAGAAGATATTTACAATGTTTAAGAGCCCGTAATCCCAAAACTCTGGGAGGCTGATGCAAGAGAGCAGACTGGGGAATCTAGTGATTCAGCAAGACCTTGTCTCAAAAATTTTTAAAATAAAATTGAAAAGCACTGCAAGTGTAGCTCAGTGCAAAGGCCGTAGGTTCAGTCCCCAGTACTGCAAGAGAGACAGAAGCAGAGGCAGAGGCAGAGCATGCAAACTAAAAAGTCTTCCTTTTAAGTTTTTAAATGGGTAGGGAATAATTGATATAAAATGTTATGCTAAAATTGAAATCTTAAAAATACAATATTGTAGGGTCTAAGGAAATTTAAGATTTCATCCTATTTATAACTAAACAGATTTATAAAATTATTTAAGTATACATAAAAGTTTATCAGTTTTGGAAGCTGAGTTATTCAAAATGAAAATCAAACTTATTAACCAAATTCTATTTTTAAAACTTTAAGGTATTTAAGTTTGTAAAACATTAATAAAAGGCCTCAATGTGTTTGTTAAAATTTGTTAGATTGATAAGACATCTGAAGCTGAATTTCACTTAAAAACAGCTAGGCTTTTGGATTTATAACCACTGTAAATCAAACATTAATTTTTAAATTCAAAGCAAATTTCTGAGCACACTTTTCTATGCTGCACCTGCACACACATACATGCACACCCACAGCAACACACACACAGAGGTACCACAAACTGCACATTCAACAAGTACTAATCACAATTAACGTATCTCACTTGTACCAAAATTCATTGCCTTTGTAGTTGGAGGAAAAAAATTTAAATATGTTTATATAAAATAAATTCCACATTTTAACTTGACTGCATTTCACATTTAAAATAGCTACAGGTATTACAAATTGAGAATCAGAAAAAAGTGGACCTTTTGCTCCCAAGACATTTTCTTTTCAGAAAAAAGCAAATTGCATTATATTTATATGATTAGAAAGAAGGACTTCATCATATTAGTTATCAGTAATAACAGTAATCATCAGCACATGATTAAATAAATTAATTGAGACATAGAGTCTCACTTTTGGCAAGTCAAATTGATATCGAAAAGAACTGCCATGGAATTCCTTTTAATTTCATGAAATTTTATGGGCTAATATTTGTGCAACTTTAGAACTACAGTAGAATTCTAGAGTATTTCTAACTAAAATTCAACAGCCCAATGGTTGTAATACCACTGAAACCAAAGTGAGAATGTTCCCTTCCTGTTGGTGCCATTGTGCATGCAAGCTCTTGCATTTTTTCAAAACACTGTCTTAAAACTTGATTGTAATAACAGCTCTACCAGATTAAGTGGTATTAAATCCCATTTTACAGATAAGAAAGTAAGAGTCCTAGAAATTAAATCTATTGCCTAAGGATAGTGGACATATAGGCTAGCTTCTGGATTTGAATCAATGTTTAATCTGTTTTCTCTCTTCTTTGCTGAGAATCTGAGCCACATTTTATTTTCTTGCAAGCCAAAAATGAAGCAGTAATAAATATAACAGTTTGGATAACTGTGGGGAGCAGCTGAGCCACAGCTGAGCTGGAGGTCACAGAACTCTTCAGGCTGGAGCACGGAGCCCCAGCAGTGAGCCATATGAACAAGTTGCTGGTACGAGAGCAAGGCCAGTTCAGGAGGGGTCTGGCCTTAGTGTTCTTTCCTGTTAACTACATCACGGATGGCTCTGAGAATGTTTTGCTTTCAGTGTTCTCAGCAAAACCCTGAGACCTTGTGCTTTCAGCCCCATTGCATGCTTCCCCCTCTTTTTACAGTGCATAAATATAGAGGCAGACCACGCTGGGTTGTCACAGCCTCTCCAACTGAGAGGTCAGGCCCCACCTGGTGCCAGCTTTCCTTTTAGTGTCTATAGTTCTTCCTTAATCTCTGCACCCCCTCTCAGGACCCGGCTCCTCACACAGGTCGCAGCAGGTCACTGTGCCCTGGCTGTGAGGCGCTCACATTCAGTGAGTATGTGGAAAGAGGAGACTAGCATCCAGAAGTTGTGCAACCACGAATTTACAGTGATCACACTGCTTGCTTCCTGGTGTGTCTGATACTACTACTGTTCACATATATGTATTAGGGTAGATGTGAGCAGTCACAAGTGTCGGCTAAAAGTCACCTCACAGATGAGATCCATTTCTATGGATGTTTTCACATCCACAGAAAACAATATATACAACATGAATATTTATTATAAAATGGTGTTTGTTCATAAAAACATGTTTGACTCAACATTTATTTAGGTGCAAAGATCTGAGATTTTGCAGGATGAGGTGATGTACCAGCTACTCGACAGACTAAGGGTCACAAGTCTGAGGTCAGCCCGGGCAGTTTGATGAGATTCTGTCTCAAATTAAAACTTAAAAATGTCTGCATGTAGCTCGGCTCTCTAGTTCTCCCTGGGTTCAACTCCTATTACAATGTGCAAAACAAAACAAAAACATGAGATTTCAGTCTGTGTCGCTTTTATAAGAGCTCGGTTTTTCACATATATCTACATTCTCGGAAATATACAAGTCACACATACATACACAAATACACATATATACATACACACAGAAATACATTAGAACTGTTTCATTTTCCTGAGTACTTCTTTATTAATATTTAAAATTCCCCAAATAAAAAAAGACTTAAATGAATCTAAATTCCTTCTTAACACAGATCAAGCAAGAATACTACCTGAAGGATGAACAAATTTAGAATTTAAAACAAATTCATAAACAAAGTAAGATCCCATCAAAAAATCATGTTTTTTTCATGTCCTAGTCATATTTTCTTCATTAAAAAGCCTTTGCATCAAGCCATTCCCCACTCTGCTTCAGTACTGCCTGCTCAGTGTGGAGCAGTGATCTCTGCACAGAACACCCATTGTTCAACATGTGATCTCCAGACCTGTAGCTTCTGCAGTGCCTGAAAATTCACCAGAAAGACACCAGAACCCCTGAACCAGATCTGCCCCATAAAAGCTTTTCAAACACTCCGCCTGCGCATTCCAGGTAGAAGCAAAGCTGGTATCTTCATTGTGCTCAGAAACAAGAAAACCAGGGTTCTCCTCCAAGAATCCCCACAGCTGACAACATGCAGTGTCATTTCAGGGACCGCTTGCTGCCTGTATTGTACATAAGCACAGAATGAAAGCCACCAACTCCAGGCCACTCCAGCCGTAAGTGCATAAGGCAAGAATTTTCAGTATCCTCTGAGCTCCAGTTCTTGTTCATGGTACCTGGAAAGTACTGAAGAAGAGAGAGGACCTGCCTTGGTTCCCTTGCAAGATTTCTAAGAGGTGGAGCAACATGCGGTAGCAACCACTGTCCCCAAGACTCCCCTGTCCCCAAGACAGCAACCCCTGTCCCCAAACTCCACTGGGTACACCCGTGAGATTAGCAAGAGGGCTCCTGGCCCTCGGAGACCTAACCGTGTCTGTTGTCTGCTTATCTCCTCTAAAGTTCTTTGTTTTCAGAATCTTTTAAAAATCCAATTTCAGAAGAAAAAACATGTTCACTGATTTTAGTCAGTTTAAAAAGAGACAGAATTAAACAAAGAGAATGCACAAGTGAATCCATGAAGAAAAGTAAACTTCTTAACTTTGTTTTATGGGGCATAATTACCTAGTAATGATTTTTGATCTCTAAAGTCATGTAACATAATGCTGCTAAGACCTTCTTGACAACAATGATATGGACAGGAGTCGGGTAATATTTGGTTCATAAACTGCTCTGCTATTTTCTTTTCTATTTGATTTACACGGAGCACCCTCATTTTCTATTCAGAATATTGGTACCATCCTCTGCACCGACCACTAACTGGTCAGACTGAAAATGTCATTTCATGCCTCAAAGCCAGCATCATAGTGAGGTTTTAGAAATTTAACGAGGTAATGTATGTGCCTGGTACACAGAAAACACTGGATGAAGTTAACTGTTATTTTGTTGTCTTAAGCACATTTTAAAAAACATTTTGGGTGAACTCTGAAGGCAGTGAATATGTCTAGCTCAGATATGTGTATACCTGCTAGAGCCCAGCCTATTGGTTTTTACTTTGTAAGCATCTAATCAATCTAAGTTAAGTTCAATTATATTAAACCCACTGTGCTGAATCTGCTTTTTTGTACAAAGAGGCGGAAATGACTTGTTATAAAAGGACAATGAGTTCCTTCACAGGGAAAGAAAGACATAAAACTGCATTCTTCTCCAAGCAGGAGTCACCCTCGGCTGCATGGTACAGCCTCCTCTGGTGGCCTCCACAGCTGTCCACACAGTTCTGACACACCTTCATCAGGGTGAGCCTGCCCAGATGTTCCCTGAGGCTGACTGTGGACTAGCTGTCAATGCTCCTCAAATGTCCCTGAAGCTTAGAGATGATGATTCTCCAGCAACTCGTCCTTGACAATTTCCTGATGAAGAGCTAGTTTTAATACTTATGAACTAGGCCAGGCATCTTGGCGCATGCCTATAATTCCAGCACTGGAGAGGCTGAGGCAGGAGGATCACCTTGAGTTTGAAGCCAGCCTTGGCTACATTGTGAGTTCAAGGCTAGTTTGAACTACATTGTGAAAGCCTGTATTTCCGTATCTTTTGGTAACTGGAAATAGTTAGACATGAAGACTGTGTTATCTGTCTGGCAGCAAAATGTGCTTTTAAAAAAGATCTTGAAAGCAGAGCCCAGAATCCCAAGTCCTCTCTTCTCCTCTCCCTCCAAGGCTGATGTCCACTGTGGACAGCACAGAACAGTTACTGCAAGGCAACCCAAGGACCAGGAGGTACGGCAAGAAGTCAGTGTGTCTCTGCATGTTCACAGATAAAACAAGACATCACAGTATAGAAATGCAAAACACCCTTCAAAAGCCCCAACAGCTCCCAGGCCAGGAAGAACAGACAGTAAGCTGAGTAAACATAGTAACATATCTACAGAAAAGCATTTCAGTCTCATGGGGCAGCTGATCAGCTAAGAAGGCTCAGGAAAAAGAATTTTAGAGTCAAATACAAAAGGTGTCCATCTAAAAGATCTAGAGGATACCTTGCCACTTGTGTAGTGGAAAATAACATTTATATTATGGAATAATATATTCCACAATTATATTGTGGAATATAATGTCATCAATACAATTGCAGGATGACAGTGCTTGTGTGAACTAGCCTAACTTTCCAAGAAGGGTAGCACCATTGAATAGAATGACAGAGATGTTAGCAGATGAAAAGAAGAGGCCATGAGACACGGCAGCCCTCTCCCTACCCAGTTCCTGGGAGTCCACTCTCTCTGCACTAGCCTGCCTGTAAACCTAGCTTCCCATGTGCCACCTCCAAGGAGAAGGCTAGGTCAGAAGACAAAGGGCCAAGCACCACTCCAAGCTGTGCAAGTAATGAGATAGTAGCCAGGCTGTATATACAAGCCCTGTGCTTGGAGTTATTAACAAACCTTCCTGGGAAACAGAAGTCCTCACTCAGAGCATTGCCAAGGGTGCCTGCGAGGCTGAACCTGGGTCAGCGCACCCACAAGCAAAGAGCTGGGCAGCCAGCCCACCTCCCTACACTCAGCTGTGTGTGCCTCTGAGTTTCCCCTCCATCTGGACTAATGAGATCGGTTCATGATTATTCTCTAAGATGTTTGATTATAAACATGTAATTTTTCTGGTTCAGCATCATTATTAATCAAAGGCATGCAAATTAAGAAAAAATCACCAAAGGGAAAACTGGCACAAGGTAAAAGCTAAAAGGCGTTCTTACTTGGTGCTGGTGTATCTACAAATTGGAAACACTCCAAAAGCCTTAGATAGATGTACATCTCTGGGCCAGCAATTCTACTTCTAACAAGTCAGCTTTACATTATGAAAAATATGAACAATTATTTAATCACAACAGTAGTTCATAGTAGATGCAACTGGAAAAATTAAGTAAAATTTTCAACTGTTAAGATTGGTCAAAAATACCTATAGTATAATAATGTAACTGTACTGACACGTTCAGTGTGTTACAAAAGTATATTAACTAACCAAGAAAGCTATTCACAATGTATTTGAGTTTCTTCCTTTTGCTTAGTTACATCTTCTATTTTTTCCATGAACATTTATTATCCTATATGGCCCTGCCTCTGAACCAAAGTTGAGGAGCTGCCTCTATCCACGTTAAGAACAACAGAATTTAAAGGTTGGAAGGAAACTGAGGCAAGTCCTCTCTCTAAGAGATGACAAAGGAAGACAAAGTTAACGCTCCCCTCGTGGCACAAGTCAAGAAAGTAGCAGCCGACAGTGAGGGCGAGTTCCACCACGCACGCTCTCCCCGGGTCTCAGCCCTAGCGTCGGGCAGTGCCCAAACCCGCTCCGTGAAAGCACTCGCACCTCTGAAGGACGGAAGTCTTACTTACGCACACACACGTCCCTGCTTTCGTAAAACCCGGGGCAGCACTGGGATTTGCGTCTGTACATAGTTTTCTCCCCATGTCGATAGGCTGTCCGATAACTGATTCTGCATGAAAGAAAAAAATCATATGGTCAGAAATAATGTTTATATTAGTAAAAATGGGGGTAACTACTCACTATAATAATTCATACAA
The DNA here is from genome assembly GCA_004027595.1 of Dinomys branickii. Taxonomy (NCBI): domain Eukaryota; kingdom Metazoa; phylum Chordata; class Mammalia; order Rodentia; family Dinomyidae; genus Dinomys; species Dinomys branickii. Next base: position 78,499 of record PVLD010008125.1, on the reverse strand, counting down.
AGCAAAGTACTTCAAAATAATTAAGAATAAACGTGGAATACAGCCCTTGACCAGTATCTGTGCTAACTCTTAGCAATGTGCTGCTAATATTGAATCCCTAATAAAGTCAACCTATCTCAGTGGTGGCAAACCTGTGGCGCGTCTGGTACAGCAGGCTGCTGCTACTGAAAGCTCTAGAAGGTGTGTCTTCACTGACCTATACTTTATTGCTCATGATTTTCCTCCTTGGCTTAACTTGAAATCACTCACAAAGCATTGATTTTCCTGTGTAGTGCCTATGTAATCATCGCTCATTCACCTATGTCTTAAAGGAAGAACTGCAAGAATTTCTTTGAAAATCTCAGCCCAGAGTCATCCTACTATAAAAGCAGAGTACAAAGAGATGCTTTTCTATTTAAAGCATCGTTCATTCATTGATCCACATGTATATATTTAATTAACCACATGATATTCAAGGTACTGAGGAAATAGTGAATCAAGTTTGGTTTGGTCACCAGCTGCACTGGTGTAGTAGATCACAAAACAAATGAAGTTCTTACTCTCAAAAAACTTACTTTTTACTGGGGAAGACAGATTTTGTAGAATTTGTTTAATAGCGACATATTAAGCAGTCAGGCCACAAACTAGCTGGCACTGACTAAAACAGTGAAGAAAACTTCCCTGAGAGGTGAGCCTGAGGCAGGGAATAAAATATGACAGGAAGGAGTGCTAGTTTAGGTGGAGTGGTCTGGGTCAGCCCGTGGGAAGGAGCACCACTGAGCACTGCATCATTCCAGGGAGGGTAAGTCAGCAGGTGCCACATTCAAGCCATAATTACTGCAGCTTCATAAACATTTCACTACTGAAATTAGGGTATCAAGGCTTACCTCCTTGTAAGATAATGACATATAATATTTTGATTTTGTCTCTTCACGTTCCCAGTTATAGAGAAAAGTGCACAGCTTATTTTACTTGAGTCAAATTTAAGCACAAACGGAGTAAGATATCCCATTAGGATCATTCTGAGGCAGGCATTTCTTTTTACTTGGTGACATCCATATTTACAAGGGTCTTTCCCAGTCGAGCACAACACAGAGAAGCTGGATGAAATACTGCCAACCGAATGATGAGGAGCAGACATTTCCTTTGTCATTAAACTGCAAGCTCCCGTGGGGCGTGGGCTACCTCTCCCCCAGCCTCTGTCTCCGGTGACCGGCAGCAGGACTGGGGCAGTAGTGAGCCCTCAGCAGGAATTCACTGAATGCTGCTCTTTAGTAACTAGTCTTTCTGATCGTATCACACTCCACTCCCAAGCAGCCAGGCACATAGCTGCACCTGGCTCCCCTTACCTGTGCCGCGTGCATTTAAACCAGTTCAGGATGTCAGTGCAGCTGGTGTAGTAGATCTGATCAAAGGGGTGCGGGTATGACTCTTGCACAGTCACTGAGTAGCTGGGAGAAAAGGAAAAGGAAGGTATCGCCATTTCTCTTTTTGATATTAATAATACAGGAAAAGAAAAGATAAAGGAACCACTTTTCTACATTAATGATATAATCCACACTAAAACAAAAACAATTATAGACTAAATTATCTCCATTTGCAATTCCATATTAACATTTCAGAGAATTTCCACACTTTCATAAATTTTTATTTGAACCAGAACCCCAAAAGATCAATACTAATGATGTGTTTAAAAGACAAAGGTTTATGCTCTGAATTTTTTTTATTAGTATACATTTGTATGCTATAAATTTCAAATGGAAGTTTCTTTTACTCTTCATAACTAACCCTAAAATTTCCAAAGTTAAAAACATATACCTATATTTTTCTGTATTTAATTCCTTCCTCTTGGCCTAGGGATCCAGGGAAAACAAAGACCTTCACCGAAGTTTGTAGTCTAAGTCTGCCTGCAGATAACAAGGTTAATTCCCAAGTATTTATCATGGAGTACATTTTGAGAGATCAGAAAGAACATATTCTCTGGTGGGACTTTGGACTAAGTTGCTTCCATGTTCTGGCCCTACTTCTCAGGCAGTAGAAGGATATATACAACACAGTAAAAACTACAAAGAAGGCTCAGACCGGTTCTAAACATGTGGCTGAGACAGCTAGCAGGAATAACCACACCAACAGCTTGCTGCTACTTAAACATTCTATTTTCCCACACATTTGTATTAACAGATTCCACTTAGAGAGAAAATATGCAGCCCAAAGGGCTCAAGAATGTGAAATATGCATGAAATATAAAGAACATTCAAGTCCATACTTCTTTTTTTCAATTTTTTTCTAGCACATGTTCATGATTCATAATGGCTACATTCCTCCTGGAGAACTGGTACATGCACGTAACACACTTTAATTCTTTTTTTTTTACCTCCCCCACCTCTGGTTCCCCTTCCCTGTTTCAAAAGATCTCTCTCCCTATTTCCTATGAACTATCTTTCCCTTGTCTCTGTATATTCTGGGTTTCTCATGTAAGAGAAACTATGCAGTATTTAGGCTCGTGTGTCTGACTTATTTCATGCAACATTATGGTCTCAAGGTGCTATTACAATCCTCAAGAGCTTAGTGTCTGCCTACAAGAAAGGAGATCTGGAGAATCTCCTTTGCTGAACAATTTCCTCTATTTGCTCTAAGTCTTTTAAAGATTTCCCTTAAATTCTCTGCTTTGCACTTACAAAGAAAATGGGCCATAATCACTGACTCACTTGGTAGCCAATCGATAGCCCAAGTTCATTAATAGGAGCTATTAGAAAAGATGCAGAAAGAACGAGACTGCAATTCTAGCATGAAGAATTCAGGTTAGACACAGGGCAGAACCTGCTGACTTGCAAAGCTCTGATGCTGGTCTCATGGCGAGTTTACTTTCTGCAGCTGGTTTCTGGTGTATCATACAGTGAGCCTTCAGTCCAGAGATACATTAAATAATCACACTATTAGCATTTATGTGTACTCTGTTCTTTGGGATATTACAACCTGATTTCTAGGAATTCTCCTTGAATGTTATGCAGAAGGAAGAAGATGCTAAGGTTATAATCCTGATCTGACATGATCTTGCACGAGTAACTGAGTGACTGCCATCAGAAAACCTCACTTTCCTGGGTTTTGATCATCATGTCTTAAAAAACAGGTCAGTGACTATTCATAATCCCTTCACTCTTGGCATCCTGTATTTCTAACATACATTTTAGATAAATGTTTCCACCCAGCAGATGATGTCTGTTGTTACTACCAAACATGGGTTCAGATGAGAGAAGAGTGTGAAAACGCCTGTACACTCTTGATACAACTCCTTCAGGGTAGAGCCAGAGGCCTTTGCTAAAATATTAATGTTCTTGGAATGGTATATTATATTAAGTTATTTATATTTTCTTCTAGCAGTGTCCAAAGGTTCAGGTTAATATAAATGCGAAGACTTCCTTGCCTTATGCCTTGGAGAACAAACTGACCATTGACAAATAAATCTCGTTCAATTCCACCTTGTGTGGGTCAGGAAATGATTCCACACCCAAACAGGAAACATCTTTTCACTAATTTCTAGCAACCATGAAGATTCCTCAAATTAGAGGAAATATTAAAGCACATGAATTGCCTCTTCTTGCCAGTTCGTTTGTTAAACTTCACCAATAGCACATTTACAGAATGCCTCTCTGGCTCGGACACAAAAAAGCTCCTCTCCATAGAAGAGAAATCAAGGTATTTAGGATTAGAATTCCGCAAATATTTATTGAGGAAATTCTATGCATTTTCTACCCTCAGGGAGCTCTCAATCTGAGAGAAACCAACACATAAGTGCTAAACATAAGTGACTAGCTTTCATAGAGAAATATATCGATCAGAGAAAATAAGATGAGAAACATTCTATATTTTGAGCATTTCTCCTCAATCTTCTCACCTCATTCTCATTAAAATTATTTTCACACTAAAATCCAATCTAGCACTGAGTAAATATAAGTTACTATACAGATTGATTCAAATACTGAGGCTTCCACTTCAGTCTGTGGGAGAAGGGCACTAAGGCTTTTCAAACCGAACTTTTCCTGTTGTTTTTGTACGTGTTTTTCTTTTTCTATGTAGTGACTGTAGTGGATTAATAATGGGTGGTCAACTTATAACCAAACCCCAGCTGCGCTGAGTAAGTGTGGCACTAGGAGTGGGAGGCCCGCCTGGGGACTGTTGCCAGCAGCGTAAGAGGCAGAACTGGAAAAGGAAAACTTATGGCTGTTGGGAAGCAGAGAAAGGCTGTTAGAGCTGGTGGGAGCTGTTGGTTGTTCTGGAGGAACTTGTCATGCTGGCTTTCCTGCTGAAATTGGCTGTTTTCATCCTCCAAGGAGCTCAGGAACTCACTGGCACTGAGAATGGCTTCGGTTCACTTTGGGGGAGCTCTGCTCCTCACTTTGAGCATCGCTTCGTGGCTCTGGAGGGGAAGATAGTGTGCTGTTGGGTCTCCAGGGAAGCTTGCTGCATTGGCTTCCCTGATGGGAACTCGGCCATCTTGATCACTGGAGGAGCTCGGGACTCACTGTTGCTGAGGATGGCTGTGGTACCTTTCGGGGGAGCTCTGGTTCTTCTGAGGGTCACTTCCTGGCTCTAGTGCAGATCCCTCAGCCAGCTAGCACAGATCCTTCATCCTCCTAGCAGACTTCCTAGATTCCACCACTGACCTTTGGGCCTTCCCAGTGCAGATCCATGGAACAGGTCTGCATGAGATATTGTTGTGGGCTCTGGGCCTCCAGCTGGACTCATGGGAGGCATTGTTATGAGCCGTAGGTATTCAGCTGGACTCATGTAGGACATTGTCGTGGGATTCAGGCCCTCAGATGGATTCCTTTGTCTTAGTGTGCAGACAGATTTCCCGCACTCTTTTGTATATTGTTCTTTGGGTGGCTATTACAAATAATCATATAAAATATGTGTCCTGTATTATATCATTTCACCTTGCAAAAGTATCCCCCAAACCACAACAGTGACTTTCTCCCTCCCTCCCTCTGCCTGTCCCTGTCCCTCTCCCTGTCTATTTTGAAAGGTATTATAAATTATACTGTAAAATTTGGAAAATAAAAGTTTTAAAAGGAAGAAAATTCTGTAACTTTTACATAACCATCAAGATTTTTTATTTTTTTAAATTTTTTTGGCCGTGCTCCTTTGTAGCCTTTATGTGTTTTATGCTTTTAGTTTGAGGATTTTGAAAATTTTTTATATTATAATCATGCCATACCTATACTCTGAAACTTTAAAGTACAATATAAGCATTTTTCCATGTCAGTAAATAATCTTCACACTAGGACTGCCAAGTACTCCACAAGTGACCGTACCTGACATGCTCCATGTCTGGCTACCACTACACAGCCAAGTTGTCACTTTTGTTGAAGGGCCCACGAGCATTTGCATCATGAAGAGAAATGTCTTCAGATCAGGGACCCTCAGCACTGTGCTTTGGCCAGTGCTTGCCTTGCTGCTTGAACTGAATTAACTCCTTAGCTAACCGTCCCAACTCCACATTGAGCAGCTGCTGTTCCCGAGCCACAGTGTAGAAAGGCGCCTTCTCCACCGTCTGGTCCGCTGTGGTTTTCATGGTAAGTGAGCAACACAGAGTTTCCGGGGCCAGTGAGTCAGCAGGACTCGCAGACACCTCCTGCCCCTCGTCCCCTTTCAATGTTGCCATATTACACTGAGAGCCTCTGGGGCAGATGGTGAGAAGCACACTTCAGTGTAAAAGGAATCTGACCCAAGTTCTGTGCTATTTTCAGCACTGGGATGCAAAACTCCTTATTTCCTCTTGTTTGTTTCATTCTTCACAAACACACTGAAAATATATCATCATTGTGATTTTAACCTAATAAGTGTTATCCGGGAGAAACCCCAGCAAGATTTAATTTAAGGTCAAAGAACAGGGTAGGGAGGAGGGAAGCTATCATCACTTGGCCGCATTCCAAAGTGGTTAATTACATTTTATCTGCCTAAATTATCTTGTTACTTTAATCAGATATGATAATAATCATAATTTCTTATCTCTGCTTGCTTCAGGACTGCTGATTCAATTACTACCACTTCTGTATTAGTAATTGAACGTTTGGGCAAAGAGCAGTTTCTCTCCTTTTGTGGCTTCTTGAGGAGAATCCCCACCAGGTGAAAGAGTGCCAACTCACAGAGAAAGGAGACAGGGAAAAGGAAATTCACAGAACTTTCCATTTCCAAAACACATCGTGCAGAATTCCTTTAATCACTAATGCTTTCTTTGTAAGTGTAATGATTTAGCTTTCTTTTGTTTCATTTTAAATACAATTTCTTGGAATTACAGTTGCTACACTAAAACAAGACAACAATCTCATTTGAAAATAAATATTCTGATATCCATGAGGATGCAGCTAGAAATGAGTGGTAGAAAGACTTCATTTTAATAAGCATCTACTACATACTTGTTCAGTGAGATGTCATAGGGGTGGTGCTGTAAAGTTTATAAACATAATTAATAGGAAGTCTTCCCTTTAAACTCTATATAAAATAGTTACTACTGTAAATATATGTGCATATACATGTGCAACTTCATTCTTTACACCTACTTTCATGATATATGATGAAGTTTCACACTATGTGTCATGGTTTAGATTTTAAATATCCCTCAAAGTTTCATGTGTTCAGAGGTAGGATGTTTGGAAGGTGGTTAGATCATGAGGGAACCACCTGATCATAAGTTCATAGCTGAATGGGCTACTAGGAGGTGGGCTGTTGGAGGAAGCAGGTTCCTGGGCATTGCCTTTGTCTCTGGTGCCTCTCTCTCCCTCTTTCTTTCTTGGGTTTTCTACCCTGCCTCCCAGCTGCCATGAGATGAGCAGCTTTCTTCTGCCATGCTCAGACAAAAGATCCAGAGGAGCCCTCTCACCATGGACTAAAACCTCTCAAAGAATGAACCAAAATAAATCTTTCTTTCTTTAAAATTTATATGTCAGATATTTTGTTGACAATGATGAAAAGCTGACTGATACAGAACATTGGTACCAGCAGTGAGGCCGAACCTGCAACGAAGGCACCAGGATATGGTAGGAACGTGTAATATGTGCTGAGGAAAGCTACAGTATAGGCAGAACCAGCCCAGAGGAGAAGTAACATGGCTGCAATGAGTAAGGCCATAGAGACAGGGCTGCCCCAGCTCTTTAGGGCTCCCATAACACCACTATGTGCCCAGGTGGCAGACTTGGAGCTAAGGTGCTAATGAATGCCCTGCTGCTTTTGCTCTTGATTGGATCTGATGCTTTTGTATGCCCCCAATCTGTCCATTTTGGAATGGGGATGTTTACCCTGTGCCATTGTTTCATTGATTTTCATAGGGGCTCAGAGCTAAGCATTTGCCTTGAGTCTCAAAGGAAACACTGAGTTTGAATTTTTGAGTAATGATGGAACTGTGAAGATTTTGACTACTCTCAGACATGGGCCAAATGCATTTTGTATGGTGTGATAGATATCACCCTTTTGGGGGTCAGGGACACAACATTATGGTTTAGCTCTAAAATGTTAATATATAATAATATATAAAGTTGGTTGAGGGCTGGGGATATAGCTCAGTGGAATAAGTGCCTGCTTGGCAAGTGCAAGGTCCTGAGTTTGATCCCCTGTTCTGCAAAAAAAAGAAAAGAAAAGAAAAGAAACTTCACTGATTGATCAGGTAATTCTGTTCTTGTTACCCTGATTGTAATACTCCTAATGAGATAGTGATGTGCTCTCATTAAAAAAATAATGCTATAAGGCAGGAATACTGTGCCCCTAGAATATCACTAGTGTGCTAAAGAGCCTCCAGACTTTGTGCATCATAACAAAAGCTGACAATCATGATGGTGAGGATGATACATAAACATAACCAAGTTTGGTGTAATTTGACTTACATGTATTAAAAATGCATATTACCCTCTAGTACAAGGTGTGATAAAAATATGAGGAATGTTTATTTTTTTAATTGTTACAGTGAAAGACATTTTGTCTTAATCACTCTTAAAATACTCCCCCTCAATTTGAACACTTTTATCCCATAATCATTGCCACTTTCTGAAACAGAATACTTTCTGGAAGTGTTCTTTCATAAGTATCTTTAGCTGCTCTTCTGGAGCTGCCCTGGTATCCTAAATCAATTCAAAACATCTATCCTCCATGGTCATTTTGACTATGGAGCAAAACCAGAAGTCACACAATACCAGATTCGATGAATAAGATCAGTGAGGGCCATACCATAATGCTTCTACAAACCTGCCTTTCTGTGAGATGGCAATGGACAGTGACACTCACTGCATCTTTGATCCCACCCTCTGAAGACACTCACATGATGTAGCCTTCATATGATGTACTTAATCTTACCCTTTTCCAGCACAGCACTTGGGTCTGTTAATGTTGGGCTCAGTTCTCACTGGCCTGTATGGCACTGGCTTCAAGCTACCTTCTACTTCTAGAACCCCACCCCACAACTGCTCCTTTTTGAGTTCAAGAACATCTCTGGGGATGCCAGCTACATGCAGCACTGCCCTCCTCCAAAACTAAGGTCTGCCTTTTCAAGCCACCTATGGCACATTGCTTTTGTCCTGTACATTTCACACTTTATTATTCCATGCTGTCTCCCACTGTTCTTTCAGTGTCCCCCAAAATAGGTCTAGCTCTGCAAAACTACTGCAAATAGATTCACAGCAGGGACTAACCTTAGAGAGTTCATTGTAATTGAACTACTAATGTTTTCCCTGGATCTTATAGTTGTGTCCGTGTTAGAATTAGATATGTAGTTTTTGCACATAATGTATATTCTATTATACCAAGATGAATAAGATTACTCAATTAATTAAAAATACCTAATGGTTTTTGCAGAAAAGTAATCTCATAATATATTTTCTGATTCTAGTTTTATACATCAAATTGATGATAATAATATATAGAACTCATGGACAATTATTACTCAGGCTGTCGTCAGAGGATTACCTTTCCCAGTGGCTGCACACATTAGGGTCCTCAAGATTCAGACATGATGTCGTCCCAGTCCAGTGGCATAACAGTAAACAGATAAAGCCCAGGCATGAGTTCAAAGAAATAACCATTTTTTTTTTCTGAAGAACAACCTATAAGAAAAAAATGAGAGGTGCATTAAAATCGTTCAAACGGAATTCTTTTCAGTAGAGCAGTCACTCAGCACCACTGGCCAGTCGGGTTTAAACAAGCATAGTGAGGCCTGTATTTAAATAGTTGGTCACCAGATCTCACAGTCCAGGAAAGAGAGGTGTTTCTTATGTTGTGCAGGGTACCTACCATTCTATAAATTGCTGAAATGTGCAAATCATCACTAACCACCACCACAACAAAAGCCCTTCTCAACCATACCAGCTGACATTAAAGGAATCCACCAGAGCAACTTTGGGCAACACAGGATTTCAGGCACGTTTCATTCTGAAAGAACAGCGTCCACAGAGGAATTTGGCCTCATCCAGCCCAGAGAATAAATGATGAGCCAAAAGCTCCTTTGACTTTACACAAGGACATGTCAGGCAACAAATTGAAATTCATTCAGTAGTTCGTGGGTACTGCACGTCCACCTGACTCTAGCTACCATGAAAAAACAGACACAACATATAAAACTAGTCCCCTTCCCTGCCCATTAAGCTGCCTACAATCTAGACTAGGGGGGAACTAGAAAGCGGCATTTGGTTGGCAGGGAGTAGAGTGACTCCATGGGGAGCTTTTCTTCTGATAAGGCTTGTCAACTGAAAGTAGGAAAATAGGAGAAAAAAGATTGCAGTTTAACTGCTGGGGGAAATGGTCACTCCTTCAACAAGATGGGAAGCACAAAAGTTCTCCTGTGGATTCAGGAAGCTTTAAATTCAGCTTTGGATATAAGAAGTGATCAAAAGATATGGTGAGTGTTTAATTTTTTTAAAAAAATTCATTGTAGTAAAGATTCTTTGCCAAGAATAATGGGATAAGTGTGTTTAAAGTGAGGGGGAGTATTTGGAAGAAGATTAATAGCTTTTACTGTAGTTAAATTTTAATTTAAATGGTCACATTTTTATAGCTATGACTCTTGATCAAACATTTATGGTAATTTCCATCAAATAAAAACATCATAGTGTGTCTTTACGCACCTTATTCACAGAATCTGGCATCATATGACTTCTTACTTTCCTAAAGTCAAAATGGCCATAAAAACTGGAATACAGCAACATGAGAAAGACAGGAAGGAGAGAAATGGGTCCCTTGGACCCAGGAAGGACCTGAAATGAGAACTGAAACCCTCAGAAACAGCAAACAAGACCTCTCCTGGAGGAAAGGCTGAGAGGGCTGCCATGGCGCAGTTAGAGGAAGAGGAGGCAGAGAAGGAGGGAGTCACAGCTCTAAACACACCCTCGGCCCGCTCCCTCATTCTGGCACTTGCAGCTTCAGCTTCAGAGGCCTGTGCTTGTGGGAGCCTCCTGACTTGGCCAGGGGAGAGCAGAGTTCTGAGAGCTGGTCCAAAACCGGAGATGAGAAAGCACAGCATGGAAAAGAGCCAGTGGTGGTTGCGAGGTGTTGTCCAACCCAGTCTGAGGATGAGAAGTTACAACAGCCACTAAAACAGAATCTCTACTCTGCAGCAACTTTTCTAATCAGTGCCTTGAGGCAAGGTGGAGTCAAAGCAAACAGTACACAGCCCACCACACCCAGCTCTACTCCTGCCCCGAGGCTGTGGCCTCCTGCCTCTCCACTGTGTGAGCAACTACCAGCAGAGAGCAGCAGAGAGCAGCAGCAGTGACCCCAAGGCCACAGCAATTCCCGGGGATCCAGCCAAAGAACAAACGGGAACTGGAACACAACAGTAAGAGAGAGCTGCAGATGGAGGTGGACCTCATGGACCCACCGCCTTCTCACTGCAACACCAAGCAGGAAGCACTAGCTGAGTTACCAGGTTCAACTCCCACCCTGAGCTCCCTCTCTGAGCACCTCGAGTCTTGGTGGCCTGAGCACTCAACATGTGTTCTGACAGCAACAAGCTGAGTCCACGGGCTTCAGTACTCACCCTAAACTACTAATATAAGCACCAAGAGGGACTACATACTGCTTGTATATGTGAACCTTGTATGAACCCATAGTGATAAATTATACAAAAAGCAGTAGTCCTAGAGTCCAAGAGACAATATAGTCTACAGAGCAGACCCAAGAAAATCCTCCAATTATCTCCTAGAACTAATAACTAAACTTAGTACATACCCTGGACTACCACAGTGAGCACGGGTTGGGAGACCTCATGCCACTTGTGCCCAGCATCATAAGTGTGCCCAATGCTCAGCTGCAAGGGGCTGGTAGCGGCAACACTGGAGATTAAAAGGTGGAAGGAAGCAAAGACTTGGAACTAGGGGACAGACCCAGTTCTCCAGCTAGGTGGAGATAGCCTTCAAAGAGTCATAGGCAGCTTACAGGGAGACACTAGTGGCCTATAAGAGAACCCCAGGGGCTTGACAGGGAGCTCAGTAGCCTAAAGTGGGAGGGGGCTCCCTCCAGGCTACATGAGAACCCTGAAGACATGGGCCAGGCCTCTGGCAGCACAGCAACAGGGCAGAGCCTGGTGGTCTATGGGGGCAATCCTGTAGACTCGACCGGGCCTCCAGATGCACTGTACCCAAGCAGAGCCAAGTGGTTCACTGGGTAACCCCACCTACTCAACTGGACCCCCAATGGCCTTGAGGGCTTGTCAATGGGGGCTTGATTATAGTGAACCTGCTTCTCTGCCTATCTACCTTCTTTGAGGGTGGGTGCTTTTCCACCTCATGCCATAGCAATTTGTGTACACCCATGTTTTTTACAGCATAATTTGAAGCAGCCATGTATCTTCCCAATGTGAGAGACCAAGGAAGTAAATAAACCAAAAAGTACAGTTATTATCAGAGGGAAGACGACTGATTGGGTGGTAGAACAATGGAGATGAGGGTGGAGAAAATTGATTAATTGAACGAGCCATCATCTGTATAACTGAGTAACAAACGTGGAGTTAACATTATGTAATACAGCATCCAGTGTTAATTCTCTACTATCTTCTCTATAATTTTGTATTTCCTGTATTGTTTTTGTGTTATTCTGGTTTATATGTCTCCATTCTTTTGTCTTTAAAAACAAATGGCCACAAGAGGTAATTCTGAGTCAGTTCAGAGGTGAAGGCAGTCACAGCAACATAACTAAAGACACCTCTGAAGGACGACTTCCAGAACTGCTTCAGAAAGTGGTAAGAAGGATGGGATAAGTGTTTCTAAAGCTTGAGGAAGTGTTTTGAGGGTGATTAATGGCAATGTGCCTTATACTGTAATAAATTTTTGAAAATTTAAACATTAACCATATTTGTTATCACACTTAGATATCAAGTCTGAGGCTGCTATGAGGTACTCAAGTGAAGCCATCTACAAACCTTTATTGAATTCCTTCTATACAACAAGGCAGGAATGTGTAAAGTTGAAATAGTAACAGAATTGTACACATTGCTTCACTTCCTTAGTAAGAAAGGAAAGCTTAATTCCTAACCTATATCATCAAGTCATTACATAAGTGGACATGAAATTAAATCCCCTTACTAAATACGAAGAATATAAGCATTAATCTGTTTTGAAACTAGGAATAATAGGCTACATTATTTGACCAAAAAAATTATTTTCTGGGTGAAAGCTGGCATTTACACTGATTTTCTACATCATGAGGTTAATACTTTTTATTTTATTACTGGAGACTCAAATGTGGTGAATAATAACTCTGTATTTTGAAAAGATGAGTATCATAAAACACATAATAAATAACCAAAATAGCAAAAAGCCAACCTTAGGATACAGTTCATCCTTCAAATTCTGGATTACAGATCAAGGAAATATGAAATTCTTCAAAATCAAAATTATTTAGAAGGACAAATGTTTTAAGCACGTTATAGAAAATGGTCTATCTCTGACTCCACACAGGCTCAAGGCTAAAGCAAAAGAAAATGCTTTGGAATAAGGAAAAACACATTATGACCTTCTAAGATAATTAAAAGACAGTGTAAATTAGTAAGAGAGGTTGTAAAATCAAAAAGTTACTTCAGTAATCACTAAATAACTCCAATATATAAGCCATACATAGCTAAAATGTGACTTGTAGATTAATTCAAATTATTTGCATTTCTCACAGGTTCAGGACACACAGTCGTGAAACCTGAAGTTCGGCCTAACTAAAGAAGCTGTTCTACCTAACACAAGTGGATAAAAACGGTGATGACGGTGATAACGGTAATGGTAGGAGGGGGGAAGAGGGGCCGACATCCCCCGGCTGATTGCTGTGTGCTCGGTAGGTCACTGAGCTGTCTGTGTGAATTACGTCATCCTCAGAGCAACTTACCCAAAAAGTACAGGTTTTCGTTGTCGCCATTTTCCAGATGAAGACACAGAAGACTCAGCTAGCATCTCCCTCATTCATTAGGAAAAAGAGCTTTCATGTACGTGGTCGTAAGCAGAGCAAATAATCTCTGTCTCGCAGCTTTCCTTTGTCAGGGTAAGTCCTTCATTTCAGTGAAACGTGAAATATATGTATTAGCTTTCATTCTTTCCTCCAAAACAAAATGAAGTCTGGGAAGCAGTAATCTGCCACCTACTCACAAACAATTACACTAAATTGGGGAGTTTATTTCCTGAGTCACCATCTCAAATCAAACCATCCATTTACCAATTAGAAATGTTTAGTCTGTGAAGCTAGAAATTGCTAGAAGGGAATCAAATTGCCAAGAAAAAGAAAGAAGCTGTGTATTCTCTTTTAATGTAAAAATCGTGACGCTGATCTTTCAGTTTCTTTTCATGCTTTGCTCCTGTGAATGGGGAGGACAGGAAAAGGGCAGAATCTGGTCACCTCCTCGTTGCTTTTAAAATTCAGCGTTCAGAAATAGAAAACTCTGCAAGGTTGCAGGGGCATTTGCAGAAGAGAAAGTACCAGCACATTCAAGCGTATGTGTGCGTGTGAGAGTGTGCATGCGTGAACACATGCACCTGCCTGTGATTATTCATATAACATGTTTTGGTCTTTTCACTCCAAAGAATTTTACTTATTTAAATTAGAAATTAACTGAATTCTAGAATATTCTATATTAGAGAAAAAATGACAAAAAGTGAACAGAATTGCTAGATCAAAAGGCAGGGATCATGCAAATTTACATAAGCTGGTTAAACCTGAGAAAATAATGCCAACATTATATATAGTAGAGAGGGAAGGCATCTCACAACATGCTAATAAACTATAAATAAGTGTAGCAATGATACATTTCATTACGTTCAGAAATGTGAATTGTCTTTTTGCTCCAGCTTGTTGGATGGAGCAAAAAAATTCCAGCACTGCTGTGGAATCCAGATAAGCAATTGATAGGGCCTAGCATGTACCCTTTCCATATTTTGTTTTTTCCTATGTGTTTTGGGAGTACATATGGGTTCCCTTGATTCCTATCCTGAAGGAGAAAAGGCCCACTACATTTTTCTTATTTCTCTCTTCTATGTTGTGTCATCCTATCTCTATTATAACTTTATCCTTTGGAGTACAAATGAAAACAAAACACAATTGTTGAGAGATAGCATTATTTCAATTGAAAAAGGCAACACACTGCTGATTTACTTCATTAAAAATAGATAGCTTGAATATATTCAAAACTCTAAATTGAGTATTAAGCTGCCCACACCTACCCAAGGCTTCATCTGCAAATAACTTTCCTTATGATTCCATTTAACAAAATTTTACATATAAAAAAATAATTCATTTGCATGAACCCCCTAGTGCAAACTTGATTGCATCCCAGATCATTCACTTAATTATCATGGAAAAATCAAAACAGAAAATCAGTATCACTGATTAGCATTGCTAAAGAGCTCCTATTAGAAAGAGGAGACACAGCCTGCAGAGTTAACTCTTCCTGGGTTGCAGTGCCCCTCAGAAGGCAGGTTTTGCTTATCCTACCACCAAAAGTCCTCATAAATAATCAGGTTGAATAAAACACTTACAATGGACAACTCTGGGCTCTGATAACAGATGGCTTCTTTATCTGTGTATTGAGAAATAAATGATGGAGCATTGAGTTACTAATTTACTTTTGCAATGCCAGAGGGATAAATAATTCCAGACAATTATTCTTGACTCCAAAATCTATTACCTTTCTGGAATCACTAGGCGTACTCATAGAAATAACTTGGGTGCCTTCGTCCAGTTTTTTCTCAAGTCTACAGTCCTTCAGATTAAAATGGATATCTATAAGAATAGCTGCTTTTCGACAATTAATGTCCCCCTCCCTTGTACCAAGAGTCACCTCTTTCACTTGTTTACTCTGATGTTGGAGAACTCTAACTCCCAACCTGCTAGGCCTCAGATGTGCCAAGTTCATGTCCCCCGAATATTGAAGAATGAATTCCAAGGAATATAGGTGAACATTAGGAAGCTTTATTGAGAGAGACCTCCTGAGAGACTGGAGAGGTCCCAAAAGTGGGTAGCCACTGAGGTCCTTCGTCAGGAGTAATTTATACAGCAAAGTCACAATGTGAGTACAACCAGGGTCAAACTCCAGATACAATTAACCTACAGGATTACAAGCTCAGCTGATATTGATCCAGTAGGGAAGCAGGTCATGCAGCAAGGCTACATGGAAAGAACAAAGACATTTTGGGGAAGGGATGGGTCCACATGCTGTAGTCAGCCACCTGGGTGACTGATGCCTATCTGGGCTTATGGGACCAGGTGCTGCTAATTATAATCTCTCGTTACTGTTTGTTCCTTAGGGAGGCATGTAGGCCTGGCCATCGCATCTTTATCTTGAGGCCTGACCTCCTTCAGATGTGCCTCTGGTCACAATTCTGATGTCTGTATTTTTGTGCTGACTTCCTTGAGAGCCAGACCCTCTCTGACTGTGTATTAATTTTTCTTTAACTTAGCTGCCTATAATAACTCTACACACTACCTATAAAGAATGTATCCTTTGCTTCTCACACTACTCAGAAAGGGCAGAAAGCAATGTGTTGTATTCTGGAGCTCTGAATCTGTGAACAGAGCATGAACAGTCCAGTTTCAATGTGTTCATAATGTCAAAATAGCAACATTCGTGGTTGACCTGAGAATAGTCTCAGACAGGACTTCAGTGGAGAAACAACTTTGCTGATACAAGGACTCCTTAAGGTACTGTCTATTTTCAGCACCCACCTTTGTGTTGGTCAGTCTGGAAAGAAAAAATCATACTTTGCCTCATAATTTTGGAGGTTTCACTTCATAATCAATTGGCCCTGTTGCTTTTGGCTTGTGGTGGCTCGGTACAGTGTGGCAGGAGCACATGATAGAAGAGAATGTTCAGCTCCTGGGAAGGTGTGGAAGAGACAGGAAGGGGCCAGAACTCACTGGCCCCTTCAAGAGCATGTCTGCTCTTACAGTTCATTCGTAGAAGGTCCCCCAAAGTCTCACGGATTCACAGGCAGGCCTCTGGAAGACAGTGTATCACAGGAACACTCAGCTTTGTCAGCGGATTAACCCACTGATGTGTCCCTGGCAGAGGTGCTCATAGGAGGTGGGCCCCGTTGGAGGTAGTCACTGAGGGCGTGACCTCAGGAGAGGTCATGGAGATGCTCTTGTCCCGGGCTGCTCCCTCCTCTCTCTGCTTCCTGGCTACCTCGGGAAGTTTTCATTTGCCAGGAGCTTCCACTGCACTGTTTCTTTCATGGAGCCACTAACCACGGACGGGAACTTCTGAAACCAGGACCCAGAATAACGCTCTCCTCCTTTACATTAAGGGTGTTGAGTATTTGGCCCCAGCAACAAGAAAGCTCAATAAGACACCCCTCAAATGACCTAAGGTCTCCCACCAACCCCCACTTCTTAAAGATTCCACTATCCCTCAATAGTGCCATCCTGGGGTATAAATGCTCAAAAAATGGACCTTAGGATACACTGAAGATCTCAGCTACGTCACAAGGTGAGTCAGCCTAACATTAAAGTCCACTGCCCATGTGTCACTATTTAATTCAAGCATGTACAGTATGGATCGTACATATGTATAATATAGATACATGTACATATACACTATGGATACATGTACAATGTGGATTTTGTTTAGGGATCTCATGTCAGTTTTCCTTACCTCAAATTCCACAACAAAAATGTCCTAAATAAATTATTGTAACGGTAGTCATATAGTATTCTCTGGAAACTTCTAAAAATAAAAGCTAAGAGTAGAGTCACTAACATTAATAAAAGAAAAAATACTGTCAAATCCTATTTTATAAATTTGTAATAGTTTTATGAACAAGCCACCCACCCCAAACCCCTACACATTAGCATCAAGGGAGGGTTTCATTACGGTTTTAACACCCTTTGGCCTTTCACATCAAGCCAAACCTGGGCAAGGCACTGGTGGTGCTGGCCCTGAGCTACTCTCAGGCAGCTCACGGCCCCACCCAGAAAACAGACATGAGCCCACCCTTTCACCACAGCAGGGTGCGTGCTACAACTGAGACCGAAACAAACTGCTGTGGGAACACAGGGATGGCTTCATCTATGGACCAGTCAACCCCACAGCCACTGTGTTCACAGAATTAAGGGACAGTTAGGGGAGGACCCTGGGGACCCATTTGTCATCAACTTTACATGGCTCATTGCCCCTAGGAATCCATCACTCATGTAACATACAGGAAAAATCCACAAACAATACTCACTGAAGATCTAAACGCAAGAAACTATGTGGACTTTTGTGACTTATAAGTCGTGGCCTTTGGCTTTACTAGTTCAAAATCTATTGGGGAGAAAAATAACAAACAAAAACATGATTACTTGATAAATAAGGCAGTTTAGAAATGACTTGCTAGGACTTCAGAAGGAACAGAAATCAATGTGATGCATGAAGGCTCATGAAAGAGATCAAACCTAACCACAGATTTTAAAACAGAAAAAGGCCTGGAAATCCTTGAGTGGCTCCTCACACACATGATCTCACTGACTCCACAGGAGAAGGTCTATTTTCCCAGCATGGTAACAGTGAGATTAAACATCTCACCTGAAGCGAAACATCAAGACAGAGCTGAGCTCTGAACAAGCCAGCTAGATGTTCCAATGCCTGTGACCCGTCCTTGGCATCACACCTGGCTACAGGGAAGCTTTGAGAATATGAAAACTCATGGAGCGCTCACAAGGCAAAGACAAAGGTGGAAGCCAAGCTTCAGGATGGAGAGCAAAAGATTTTGCACTGAGTTGTGAGAAGTGGCATTAGACAGGTAGACGGGTGTGGCGATTAAGGATCTTGAGCGGCAGGCTAAAGAATTCAAGTTAATTCACTCTATCTAGAGTGGAATTCACTTGACGTCATTGTGTAGAGGTGTTTGGGAAATTAATAGATAATATGCATAGAACTTGATCAAATGACCAAATTCTTTGGAGGCAAAGATTAGGCAAAGGACAGTGTGCCAGGAATGAGGTGGAAAGACCTCCATAGGGTGGTAGCCTATGGAATAAGAAGTCAGCAAGAAATCATGGGAAAAAAGAATTAGTAGAGTTGAGAGAAAGACTGGTTTACATCAGGGAGAGCTATTTTGGATCTAAAACGTTTTGAATCCCGGTTCTGTTTTGTAGGCTCTGTCTATCTCATATCAGGCAAACAAAATGCATCACTTCTTTATTAGAAAAAGAAACAGCAAATACTATTTCTCATTCCAGAATCTTACAAATAAAATCACATTTATTTTCTTAAACATCTCATGATTTAGTACACCTCAGTGACATCCCCACTGATTCTTTTCAACCTTGAGAGTCCTAATTTTCTTGATCTAAACACTAAGGAAAAGGAAAAAGGCCTCTTAGCCCCTTTAGAAAATTTACTCTTTCATCTTTTCTTCAGCAATGCTCGAGTAACTGTTATTATACCCTACTGTTGCAGCCAGTCTCCAGGATGCCGAGAGTGGTCCCTGACTGCATAACTTCCTACACTGAATAGAGAGCAGACTGGTGTTGCCAACAGGATATAGCAGGTGTAACATGAATATAACTTTCAAACCTAGGTCATAAAGACACTGCAGTTTCAGCTTGCTTGGATCTTTTTCCTGTGGGAATCTAGCTGCCGTGTCACCAGGGCACTCAAGCAGCCTAGACAGAGACTGACAAAGTGAGGAATTGAAGCCTCCTGCCAAGGTCCACTTGGGTGACCCATCTTGGAACTAGATCCTCCAGCCACCGTCAAGGCTTTAGACAGTGGTGGCCTTGCCAATGTACTGACAACCTCAGAACACCCTGAACCAGCTAAGTTACTTCCAATTCTTGGCCTACAGAAACTGTGAGTTAATGAATGTTTGTTGCTTACACCACTAAGTTGTTAGGTAATGTTATCCAGCAATAGCAAACCAGCAGGACTGTGTTTAAGCATTTTCATACCCAAATTACATTCGGTTATGTCCAAAATATCTCTCAACAATGCTCATCTTTCTGTTGGTGTCTTGAGTAGAAGTAGTACAATAGAAAAACCACCTGAAATAATTCTGAAATCTTGACCTTACATTCTGACTTCTGGCAAGAGCCCAACCTCATCTAATCTCAGTTTATTCTTTTGTGCCTAGAGGCATGATCTCACCAATGTCTATGTTTGTAGGTGCATCTGCTGTTTTTTCACATAGAGCAGCGTCCCAAATTATGTCATTTACTTTTAACTATTTAGCATGTGTCCAGAAGAATTAACCTGCTTTATGCAGAAGAACTGTACTACCTCATAACTTGGAGAATTCTTTATGTACTCTATGCTACCGGTTACCTGTAACACATTAAAGATTGGGTTTTGAGCTCTTCTTTGAATTACTTCTTCATCCACAAATGTTCCTTTTATTTTCCTGCACTTGAACTGGTTTTCCATGTCTATAGGATAATTAATAATATATGAAAATTTAAGAAGTGTATTAGTATATGAAAATTTAAATAGTAGGGGTCTATTACCAGTGTAATTAAATACAGGATGACTAAAAATGGCATATTTCTGGTTTCAAAAGATTTTTTAAAAACTGAAATCAGAGGCTAGGGATATGGCAAAGTGATAAAGTTCTTGCCTAGTATGTATAGAGCTCTGGGTTTGATTCTTAGTACTTAAAAAAATTTGAAATTGCATGGAGTATCATTGCTGGTCATGATGCAATTGAACTACAAACCACATGCAAGGAAAAGTCTGGGAATTATGCAAATTTATGGAAGTTAAACAATTGACTCTCAAAAGCCAGTGGATTGATAAAGAAATTAAAAAAGGAATTAAAGAATCTCTTGAGGGGGTGGGCAGGAAGGCTCAGGCTCTGGAGCCTCAGTGCCCACCAGATGAGGAGCACACAGCCAGTTGTAGCTTGCCAAAGGTGGAGGCCCAGACATGCACTCACCACGCCCCATGCCACATGCCGGAGGCCAGAGGATGAGCTCTGTGGGGTCCAGGTTAAAAATGTTGATGGGGCTTTCTCCTTCTTCAAGGCCTGTGCCTGGATTCTGCTGTGCCAGACCTTCTGCCACAGAAGGAGGCTGGCCTGAGGCGCGACCTGAGCAGTGCAGCATTTCCACAGAACTCTTCTCCTCCAGTAAGGCCTGCACCTGGGCTCTGCTCCACGCCTTTGAGTTAGGAAAGAGCTCGGACTGGGAGGGCCCATCCCTGTTGGTGGTTGAGACCTGCAGTGTGAAAACAGCCTTAGGCTCTTGGTCCTCAGGGTTGGGAGAAGAGGCCTGTTCTCCCCTGACCAGCTACCTGATAATCCCGAAGCAGTGGCCCCTGTCTAGCCACCATCGGCTCCAAGGCTGAGGCCTGCACACTTCCCATCCATGCAATGAACACCCTGCTACTGAAGTCCAGCACTCCCCCATCATCACAGGTATGGCCTGAGCTGTGCACCCCAATAATTGCCTGGGGTTCCTGGGCCCAGTGGTCCACGGTCTGCTACCACCTTGGGATTAGTTTGGTATCCAGGTCAATCAAGGTCCCTAGAGTCCTTTGTGAGCTGCCTGGGTAGTTTGTAGCTCAGCACTTGTCATCTGACATTCAAAATGACAAGACATAGCAGCAAAATGCAATCTCAGAACACAACTCCACCCAGAACAAGTACAGGAGACAATGACATAGGAGAGCTAGGAAGCCACATACCTAAAATTTCTGAAATGATCACACCTGAAGTAAAGAAACAACTCCATCAGGCCATAGAAGAGATTAAATCAGAAATAATCTCTCAGGCAAAACATGAAATGAAAATAATAATGGAAGAAATACTCCACACATACAGAGAAGAAACAGATAAAAGACTAGAAGATCAAAGGCAACAAATGGAAACATTACATGAGCAATTTAGGAATGATTTAGAACACATGAAACAGACTCAAAGAGATTTCCAGGAAATGAAAACTTCCTTTGAAAGCATGCAGGGCTGGGGATATAGCTCAGTGGAATAAGCGCTTGCCTAGCAAGCTCAGGGTCCTGAGTTCGATCCCCAGTACTGCAAAAAAAAGAAAACTGCTTCATGAAAGCATGCAAAACCACTTGAATGAAGCCAAAGATAGAATTTGAGATCTTGAAGACAGCATGACAGCTAGCAATTGTGAAAGGAAGGCTCTCTTAAAGTCATCAAGGAACCAGGAAAAATGAATCCAACAGCTGCAAGGTGAAGCAAAGAGAAATAAAGTCCGAGTAATAGGAATCAGTGAAGCAGCAGGAGGCAATACAAATGACATAAAAAGAATTTTCAGATTAATAGCAGGAAATTTCCCAAGCATGGTAAAAGATATTGATGTCCAGTTAATGAGGCATATAGAACTCCAATGAACCACAACCCAAATAAAACCACATGCAGACATATAATAGTCAAGATCCCAGACATCCAGCAAAAGAACACAATATTAAAAGCTGCTAGAGAAAAGAAACAGATCACCTATAAAGGAAAGCCCATCAGAATCACAGCAGACTTCTCAACAGAAACTATGAAATCAAGAAGAGCTTGGAGCAAGGTATTACAGATTCTGAGACAAAACAGCTTCCCACCCAGACTGATATATCTTGCAAAACTACCCTTCAAATTCAATGGAAAAATAAAATATTTCCACAACAAAGAACAACTGAAAAACTTCAAGAGTGCCAAATCAACATTACAAGAAGTACTAAAGGTATTCTAGACAGAGAAAAAACAGACCACAATCTCAAGAACAACAATAGAAAGGAACCCTCAAGCAGAACAAGCAAGTAAACACATAGCAAAAGTAGGAAAGCAATAACAAGTAAACAGCATGACAAGAATAAGCCAATATATAACAGTTATAACCATTAATGTAAATGGCCTCAATTCACCAGTCAAAAGAAACAGACTGGAACAGTGGATTAAGTAAAAAAATCCAACTATATGCTGTATACAGAAAACTCATTTTACTTGAAACAAAATCCACAGACTCAAAGTTATAGGATGGAAAACAATTCTCCATACAACAGGTTTCCAGACAAAAGCAGGGGTAGCTATTATGTTTGCAGACAATGTAAACTTCAAACCGAAAACAATCAAAAGAGATAAAGAAGGCCACTACATACAAGTTAGGGGAAAGCTGCAAGAGGAAGAGATAACAATCCTAAACATGTATTCACCAAATACTGGAGCACCAAACTATATAAGGCAAATCTTAGCGGACATAAAAATAACAAATAATCAATAACGTTGTAATATGGGACTTAAATATGCCTTTGACGCAGAGACAGCTCAACTGGACTAAAACTCAGCAAAGATATAATAGACCTGAACCAAATGTGTGACGAACTGGACTTAGTAGATGTATACAGAGTGTTCCACCACAC
Source organism: Dinomys branickii (assembly GCA_004027595.1). NCBI lineage: Eukaryota > Metazoa > Chordata > Mammalia > Rodentia > Dinomyidae > Dinomys > Dinomys branickii. The sequence continues at coordinate 55,719 of PVLD010008125.1, read as the reverse complement.
AACATCAGAATACACATTTTTCTCAGCTGCACATGGGTCTTTCTCTAAAATAGGCCACATTCTAGCACATAGAGCATACCTACCTAAATGTAAAAGGACTGAAATTATCCCATGCATATTATCTGACTAGTGCAATGAAATTGGAAATTAATGACAAAGGGAACTCCAAAAACTCCATAAACACTTAGAAATTGGACAACCACCTCCTGAATAACCAATGGGTCACAAAAGAAATTAAAAAATACCTACAAACAAACAAAAATGCAAATACAACCTACTGGAATCTGTGGGATGCAATGAAAGCAGTCCTCAGAGGGTAAATTATAGCGAGGAACTCACACATAAAGAAAACAGAAAGAGAGCAAATAAATAGCCTAATGCTTCACCTCAAACTTCTAGAAAAAGAAGAACAAGTCAAGCCCAAAGCCCAAAGAAGGGAGGAGATTATAAAGCTTAGGGCAGAAATTAATGCAATTGAGATGAAGAAAACTCTACAAAAAATAAGTGAATCAAAGAATTGGTTCTTTGAAAGAATAAATAAAATTGATAAACCCCTAGCCAACCTTATCAAAAAAAGAAAGGAAAGAACTCAAATTCATGCAATAAGGAATGAAAAGGGTGAAATCAATACAGATCCTACAGAAATTCAAAAGATCATTAATACCTACTTTGCAAATCTTTACTCCCATAGGATAGAAAACTCAGAAGAAATGGACAGATTCCTAGACATGTACGAATTACCAAAGTTGAACCAGGAAGATATAAAACTCCTGAATAACCCAATATCAATTAATGAGGTTGAAAATTTCATTAAAAACTTACTGACAAAGAAAAGCCCAGGCCCTGATGGATTCACAGCAGAATTCTATAAAACATCCAGCGAAGATTTAATGCCAACACTCCTAGAACTCTTCAATGAAATTGAAAAGGAAGCAATTCTCTCTAACTCATTTCTGGAGGCAAGTATAATACTGATACCAAAATCAGAGAAGGACCCAACCAAGAAAGAGAATTATAGGGCTGGGGATATAGCTCAGTGGAATAAGCGTCTGCCTAGCAAGCACAGGGTCCTGAGTTCGATCCCCAGTACTGCCAAAAAAAAAAAAATTCATACTAAATGGACAAAAACTGAAAGCTTTCACTTTAAAGTTAGGAACAAGACATGGATGTCCACTGTTACCACTACTATTCAACATAGTTCTGGAAGCATTAGCCAGAGCAATTAGACAAGAGGGAGAAATAAAAGGAATAAGGATAGGAAAGGAAGAAGTAAAACTATCACTATTAGCAGATGACATGATACTCTACATGGAAGACCCCAAAAACTCCACAAGAAGACTCCTTGAATTAATTGACAAATTGAGCACTGTAGCTGGATACAAAGTTAACACCCAAAAACCAATAGCATTCCTATACAAAAACAATAAAGAGACTAAGAGAGAAATTAAGGAAACCATATCTTTTACAACAGCATACAAGAAACTGAAATATTTAGGAATCAATGTAACAAAAGAAGTAAAAGATCTCTTCAGTGAAAACTACACTGCTCTGAAAAAAGAGAGATTGAAAAGGATTTCAATAAGTGGAAACACGTTCCCTGCTCATGGTTAGGAAAAACCAACATTGTGAAAATGGCCATACTACCAAAACTGTTGTACAGATTCAATGCAATTCCCATTAAATTACCATTGGCATACCTCAAAAATCTAGAGAAAAAGTTCCTTAAATTCATCTGGAACCAGAAGAGACCCAGAATAGCAAAAGCAATCCTGGGCAACAAGGATAAGTCAGGTGGAATCACAATCCTTGAACTGAAATTATACTACAAGACTATGGTAATAAAAACAACCTGGTATTGGCTAAAAAACAGACCTGAAGATTAATGGAACAGACTGGAAGGTGCAGCCAAAACCACAAACACACTCAGCCACCTAATATTTGACAAAGGGGCCAAACAAGCTCACTGGAAGAAAGATAGCCTCTTTAATAAATGGTGGTGGAAAAATTGGCTTGCCTCTTGCCAAAGACTGAAAATAGACCCAAATCTATCACCATGCACCAAACTCAAGTCAAAATGGATCACAGATCTCAATATTAAAACAGAAACACTAAATCTATTGGAAGAGAAGGTAGGTAAAAATCTTAAAGACATAGGAATAGGCAGAGAGTTCATGAACAAAAATCAAACTGCAAGGGAAACACTTCAAAGAATCGATAACTGGGACCTCATCTTACTACTGAAAAGTTTTTACACATCTAAAGAAATCACCAGCAGAGCAAAAAGAAAACCCACAAATTGGGAAAAAATCCTAGCTGTTGGTCCCTTGGACAAAGGTCTCTATCTAGAACATATAAAGAATTAAAAAACATGTACCTGTCCAAATTCAAAGACCCAGTGCACAAATGGGCATCTGAGATGAGTACACACTTCTCAGATAAAGAAATAAAAATGGCAAGTAAATATATGAGAAAATGTTCTACATCATTAGTCATTCAAGAAATGCAAATGAAAACAACACTGAGATTTCATCTCACCCCAGTAAGATTGGCCAGCATTAAGAAATCAACCAATAACAAATGCTGGCGAGGCTGTGGAGAAATAGGAACTCTTCTCCACTGCTGGTGGGAATGCAGACTGGTGAAACCACTGTGGAGATCGGTTTGGAGATTCCTCAGCAAACTAGGTCTTGAGATCCCATTCAACCCAGCTATTCCCCTTCTGGGTATTTTCCCAGAAGATCTGAAAACATCATATCACCACGATATATGTGCACCCATGTTTATAGCAGTGCAATTTGTAATAGCTAAATCATGGAAGCAACCCAAATGTCCATCCACAGAGGACTGGATAAAAAAACTGTGGCATTTTTACGTAATGAAATATTACTCAGCTATAAAGAAACACAAACTTGAGGCTTTTATAGGCAAATGGTCACAACTAGAGACCATACTCATAAGTGAAATAAATCAGAAGTGCATGTGCAAACAGCATATTGTATCATTAGTATAAGAACCTGAAAATGGGAATATAAATTAGGAGGTAGGAGAGGAAACTGCTCAAAAGAAAAGAGCAACTGGGATGAGGGGAAGGAGAAAAGGAAGAAAGGGATAGCTATGTATGTATGTATGTATGTATGTATGTACAGGATGGCTAACATGGTTGCACTGTTATCTCATGTCGTTTTATTGTAAGGAACAGTCAATTAGTTGTTTGATCAATCTTGTATGTCTATATGCATTACTATGAACATACACTTTCAAGTTATCAATATGTAATACAACAACCATTGTTAATTCCCTGTCACCTAATCTGTAATTCAGTTTTTGTACTGTTCTTTTGCTACTTTCTGTCTGTTTGTTAATGTTTTTGTTCTTTTACTTTTAAAATTAAAAAAAAAGAATCTCTTGAAACTAATACAAATAGAAATCCAACATACCAGAACATGTGGGACACAGTAAAGTCAGTACTAAGAGGGACATTTATAACAATCATTGGAGACATCAAAAAATAGAAAGGTCTCAAAGAAGGTAAAGGTCACTATCACTGCACTCAAAGAACTTGAAAAATAAGAACAAAATAAACCCAAAATTAGCAGAAAGGAAGTAATAATAAAATGAAATAAAATTTAAAAATACAAAAGATCAATGAAACAAAAAGCTAGTTCTTAAGAGAATAAAATTGAAAGACCCTGAGCTTGACTAAGGGGGCAGAAAAAGAAAATTCAAGTAAATAAAATCAGAGATGAAAAAGCAGTCATTACCATTAACATGATAGAAATATAAAGAATCAGTAAATTATTATAAACAAATATGCCAAAAAACTTAATAACCCAGAAAAAATATGGACAATTTTGAACACATATAACTTACCAAAACTGAACCACAAACAAATGAAAAATCTAGACAGACCAATAATATGTAAAATTTAATATGTAATAAAGTCTCCCATCAAAGAAAAACGTAGGACCAGATAGTTTCACTGTTGAATTCTACCAAACATTTAAAGAAGAGCTAATACCAATTATTAAATCATTCCAAAAAGGGTAAGAAAAGAATTCTCCCAAACTCACTCCCTTCAGCCAACATTACCAGGGTACCAAAACCAGACAAGGAGACAAAACAAAAAGATAGCTACAGGCCACAGTCTTTGGTGAACATAGTTTCAAAACCAAATCCAAAAACACTTCAAAAAGATTATTCACTATGATCAAATGGGATTCATCCCCAGGACACATCCATGTGCATTTGCTATGTGACCTGCTTCTTTACTGAATCAACATTGCTTACGTGGCCATACTTGCAATCTTACTGGCTGATCATAGCTATAACTTATGTTGTACCCATGTGATTGTGCTCCATAAAACTTTCTCTAGAAGTAGGGTCCTCAGCAACCCATTTGGGGCTCCTCCTGCCTCTCAGGAGCTCTATCTCTCCCCCTTACCAAATATTTCCTACTCTTAACCTCCACTGTTCCTAGAATTCATTCTTCAATTTTAGAGAACATGAACTTGGCATATGGGACATCTAGCAGCTTGGGAGCTGTAGTTTTTCCCTTATATCATATTTGGAGGTCCTGATCTCATTCTTACATCAATACCACCTAATCTACAGACCTAATTCAGATGTCATCAGTTGCTCTGATAACATAACTATTTTGACTTTCTTTCAGATGGAAACTTTTCAAAGTCTTAGCCAATGAAACATCAGTGAAGGTCATGTTTACTCCTCATGTGTAAGTGGTATGATGTAGATGGCAATGATTAGACAATGTAAAATGTGATTAAGGTCAAAACGGGTCATAAAATAAGTACGAAAGTTTAGAAAGTCTTTCTGATGGGTGAGTAGATGATGCAAACGAGATTCTAAACCACAGAACCAGGAACCAAGGAAGGAGAAAGCAGCTTCTGTGAGAAAAGGAAAACAGAAAAGTAAACAAGGGAAAGGGGGAGAGCTTAGTGCCAGGTCAAGAACGGTGATGAACACCACGGTTGAACATTTCCTCAAGGAGAATCCAGACATGTCATGAAATCTCAGGTGCTCCCAGGTGAACAGATTTAAGAAAAATGTACTAGAAAATGGAACTTGATCAAGCCAGGAAGAAAAGAACTTGCTGCTTTATGTTTTGCTATCTTCAACCAAAAATAACCACTGTTGAAAAACCTGAAACATTTGATGATTCATCAATCCCCAATCCCTGACTCAGTATGAATAGCAAAAAATCTAATCACAACAAAATCAGTACAAAAAGAAGGCAATTTGTTTTTAAAAGAAAAAAAATAAACTATAATAAGGAGAAGAGTAGCAAATGTAATTCTTGGATGCGCAATAGGATGTTGAGTGTCACCAGGATCTTGAGTCTTTCTTGCACACAGTACAGGGAGGACAGGGACAGTGACAGGAAGCACAGGTGCAGGCAGGAGTATCACTCCCAGTGGTACACATAGCAATAGCAGAAAGGGTGACAGTAGTCCTTCTGCCCCCACCACGGGCATGGTAAGGAACACCTACATGTCACCTGCTTGCCTAGCTCTGGATCATTAAGCTAATCTTCGTTTACCAAGATTCTCACTATTAGGGCTCAGCTAAGCATCCAAGTCAAATCTTTCTTTCCTCAAAGGTAATTTCTTAGAGAAAAAAATACCACAGAGGAACAAAGAACTTAAGAGGAAAAGAATTTCTGTAGAAGCAAGATTTTAGAAAATCTTCCTGACAATTGACATACCCAGGTCCTGTTAAGACAAACATGGGCACATACACAAGTGCACATACACACAGAGAGAGCATTCTTGTAACACTTATATTACTTAGGTTTTTAATATTCATTTACTCCTGAAAGTTCCCCAACCACTACTTATATCCTGGTTTTTTTTATAGAGCTTTTTGTGCCAAGAAACAGTAGAAAAGACATGTCTGAGTTGAAGGCCCTAATGCCTTTCATTTAATGGATGTAATAATTGAAGTCTCAAACTAAGATGATTAATCATGATTACAGAGCTAGTCTGTGAGGGACCCAACACTAAAAACCAGAACTCAGGTCTATCATCCTCCATCAAATCACCTCTCCATCAGGTAAAACCATCACAGTCTTTCTAAAACAATAGTTTATCTGTGTGTTGTACCAACAAATGCTTCTTGAATTGCAAATTCATTAAAAGTGTGATTCTCCAAGTGACTAAGTGACTTACTTCACTAAGAATGTAAATTAGAAAGCACAGAAAGTACTTCTGTATTTATGCTCTATGGATGTCTCAAACCTTCAGCAACATGGTGAGTCAGCTGCCCCTTTCCACAGTGGATGCAGCTCTGAACCACTAATCTAGACCAGGATGTGGAGTGACCACAGGTATCCCTTGCAGCTGGCACTGCCACAAAAACTTTATGGTTTTAAGGCCCCATGGTCAAAGTTCTGAAAATTTGAGACAATGCCTAAGGAAACTGCTGAGGAAGTAAAGTAAGCAAAAGAACATAATTACTCAAAGCTGCATTTGGTCAGGGCATTCAGGAGAAAACACGTGAGCAGTTTCCTCTCCCACCTCCATTTCCTCACCAAATGCGTATATGTGCAAATATAAAAGGCCACAGCCCAAATCCCAACTTTATGGCTCTTAAAATAGGGCTCTGTGTTAGTAGATAAAATGTTACATGCTGAAATAGCAACACCACTTCCTGTGGTATCTAGACAGATCTTTTATTCATCCAAGAAATGACCCTGACTGACCCTGAGTAAGAGTTGAAGAACAATATCATATTGATACGAAAATTAAAAGCCACTCTCCGTACTCCGTCCTTTATTTCCCATTATCCATAATTGTTTTCTGATTGCCCTCTGACTCCTGACTGGTCCTCTGCTGTTGCAGTGAAATCCAGGACCTGCATGCGTGGGGAAAAAGGGTACAGTGATGGGGAAAGTTCTGGTCTGGCTCATGAGGGAACCGATCTCTGGCCGGCCACCAACTTCCTCTCTGCTTTATTTCCTTTTGCAAAGCATGCGCCAGGAAAGCAGCTCTTGTGGCAAGCAAATATATGGAGAGTTATGTTTTCCCTTTTACCTTTCTTATTAATTTTTTGGATGCTTATGATTCATTGACTTCTGTGTGAATGCAGCCTTCAGTGGGAAGGTGCTCTAATACTCCAAACTTGACAGATGTGATGCTATGGTCCAGAGAACTTCTTCATGTGCACAAGGGCACCAACCTGTTTCCTGACTAGCTGCCCCTTAAGGTGACATCAAGCCAACACTGAAGGTGCTATCAGTTTGTCTTGCCCAATAATACAACTTGCTGCACACGAAGATAATAAAGACACAATTAAATTATTTTTGTGTGCTTGATGCCACTCTTGGTAGAGTACACATATAAAAATAACAGCCCCTAGGGTGCCAGCACATTCAGCTCTGGCGAGGGCCTGTATCCTGCTTCATTGGCCTCTGGCTGTGTCCTCATGTAAAGACAGGGACAAGAGCTCTCTGGGGTCTCTAATCTCACTTACTGATCACTTTACTGATAGTGAGGTTTTAAAACCAGTGCCTAGAAATCCTAACTTTGGCTAGTTTTTTTTGTTTAATCAGTTCCTTCCTTTAACCCATCAACTTCCAAATTACCCTGCACATTACCACCAACGCTTCAAAGAACACAGATCAGAGCATTACACTCTTTTGTTTAAAAGCTTTTGAGAGCTTGACTTTGAGGACAAGTCCAAACTGGTATCTGAGACTAAAGATGATCTGAATCTACCTTATTGCCCAGCAAAGCCTCACATGCACATATAACCTGAACAATCCCCAAGTAGACAGCCTTCACTCTGACTTTGCCACACTGCACTTGCCCCTTGGAATGCCCTTAACTTTGGTCAACTTGATTCACACTCACTCTTCAGAGATCAAATTGTCCCTTCCTCTTAGCAGAGCTCCCGGGCTGACATGACTTCCCTCTTGTCTGCTCTTTAACACCCTAGAACATACTGACAGTAGGTGACTCTTTCCCTTTCAGAGCACTAACACACATTGCTAGATTTGCCATTCTTGTGCTCATTATGCCACTAACTGATGAACGCCTTAATGTCAGAATGGTAAACTGTTCATCTCTGTGTTCTCGCTACATAGGAAGATATGATAATATCTCAGATCTACTCATTAAGTATGAATGAATGAATGAATGAATGAATGACCCACAGGAATAATAAAGCTTAGAGTATCTAAATCAGTTTTTCTGTATCCAAATGCTTTCCCCAATATAAAATGAAAGGTAGAGATTATCTTAATCACTGGCTACACTGTAAAACTGCAGTGGCAAATCTTGGCATTGAAACAAAATAATTGCAATACTAGATTATAAACATAAAAAACAATGAAAGTTTTACTTGAAAAAATATTTGTTTTAATTACAGAAAGTGTATGTAGTTTCTAAAGAGAACAAAGCCCTTCTAAGAGCTTAATTACAACTTAATCATACTGTAAGTTCCCTTTTTAAAGCTTAAACCTCTCTTCTCATTGGCATTTATTTTCATCAAGTGGCTTGTGTCACCACGGCTGTATCTGTTTGTGATTCTTATAGACCTGGTATTCATCTCAGTTGTAAGCAAGGTGAAGTGACCATGGACATATGCCGGGGAGCAGCTAAAGAAGCACCCAGGAGGGGCTCAGCGAGGACATGGGAGCCTGCAGGAAATAACAAAGACAAACCACAGGAGGCAGGCAACAGAGCCAGTTTCTCAAGGGCAGCCTTCGGCTACACCACGAACTTTTTGAAAGGCTGCATCTCCTTTGCTAGACAGCCTAATCCCCAGCTCCTGCCCAAGTGGGCAGGTACGGGGACCCATTTCACTGAGCTTCAGCAAAATAGTTTCCTGACTGGAAGATACATTTTCTACCCTGCTAATTTCACAAAGTCTCCCATCCAAGTACTAACCAGGCCCGACCCTGCTTAGCTTCCGAGACCAGACGAGATCGAGCACGTTCAGGGTGGTATGGCCGTAGACTAATTTCACAAAGTCTATGGTTCATTTCTATGATCCCCTCAGGTAACTTGTAATCTTCCCTGTTTGAAAATCAAACCATAATACTAGCTTCCTGTCAACTTATTTCTTTTTCCAAAACAATGTTTGGGAACACCCTAGAGTGAACCCTCAAGAATTAGCAGGTTGCTGGAGTCTACAGTAACAAAAGGACTGGCTTGTTTGCTTCAGTGTGTTTATGAAGTAGTATGTAAATTTAATTTAGAAAAGAAAAGAGCAAGGACAAATTTTCATTACAAAATAATTAAGAATCTATGCTAGAAATATAACAGAAAGGTAAAGAAAATGACTCATATTTGTGAAGCCTGATTTTGAGAATGATGGCCTTTGATGAAAGTCACATTGTGACTATCAATAAAAGAATATTGCGAGGGGCCCCAAATATATATAAGCAATTGTACTTACCCACATGAGGCAAGTGTTTCCTTTATGCAAAAGCGGGCATAAGCGCACAGCAAGTTTAATACTAACAAAACAAAGTTTCAACATTAATATCCAAATAATTAGTTTTTGTGGGGAAAACTTATTTTTAGGCACATTCTGATACCTCTTTAACAACTGAATGAAGGAAGCTAAAGGATTCTGAACTAAAACTGAGATCTGAACTCCGCAGGTCCTCAGGTCCCCCTGTGGTTCACCCTGGTCCTCACTTGGCCCCTCCTGGGTGCTTCTTTAGCTGCTCCCCAGTGTATGTCCATGGTCACCTCATCTTGCTCACAACTAAGGTAAATAGCAAGACTACACAAATCACAAACACATACAGCCACGGTTACATAAACAACTCGATGAAAATAAATGCCAATGAGAAGAAAGGTTTAAGCTTCAAAAAAGAAATTTACAGTACGATTAAGTCGTAACCCCTGACATTTCTCTCTTCTCTTTCATTCTTGTCTTCATTAAATGTTATTCCTTTTTAACCTTTTTATTATAAATTCCCTTCCTCAACTCATATATAGATAGATAGATATTACTTTTAATTTCAAAATCTCTAATAGTGACACCTTCCCTTTATTGCACATACCGGAAACTATATGCGTGACCCCATCGCGGTGAGTGCATTCATCTCCTTCTCACAAAGAAGCAAGCCGCATGAATTCTATCACTGTCATTTGTTCAAGGTTTTCAACTTCCTGATGATTTAATTTAAAAAGGGAAATAAAATCAAATGGATTCAACATACACAAAGCCTACCTCAATCAAAGGCGCTATGTAGGATGGAAGTAGCTTCCTGATTGGAATATACTTTTCCTACCCTGCTAATTTGACAACGTCTATGGCTCATTTCCATGATTCCCTCAGGCAACATGTAAGCTTCCCTAACTGAAAATCAAACCATAATATAAGCTTCCTGTCAACTTATTTCTCTTTTGGCAATAACATAGTCTTTCATTCTCATCGACTTAATAATGTGTTCAAGGCAAAAGCAAAAGTATTTCTGGAGTTTTTTAAATTAGAAATTACATAAAAATCCCCAATGGAATCAACACTCCATATCCTTCATCTGGTCCCTGTATGTTATTTGGGGAGCTACTGGTCACCTTTGACATAACCAATCCCATCTCCTCAACTACATCATAAGATTCTTGAAAATAAATCCCATAACTTTATCTTGTGTCTCATTCCACCTCTCCCTGGTTTCTGTTGAATTTTCTCCCCATCTGTAAGAATTTAACAGATGTTCAATAAATGGGTGCTGAATTAGATCAACTGCGAGTTTTAAGGTCACAAAACATTGCCATCACATCAGACAAAGAGCTGAGAGGTTGAGGCCAGTCAAGGGTCATATGCTGTGAGCCACAGGCAGTTAGAATGAATCCAGAGGAATGAAAAGAGAAATAAAAGACTGAGGGGGTAATCATGATAAGAAAACATGCCCAGTTCCGAGCCCAGGTAACTTTGGAAAGCAAGCTCTGACACGATCTATTCCACCAGAAGGTGGCGCTTGAGGCCAGGGCCACTTTTGGTTGGCTATATATCCAATTTATCTTAAGATGAATTTACAAAATTATTTTCTCCAACAATGAAACTGGAGCTAGACATGAGCTCTACGAACACAGATGATCTTGATATTCTTAGGAAAAACATAAAGACACTATTCTGGATTTTATTACAGGAAAGCTTTGCTATTCTAGCAACCAAGTAATTCTGAGGACAGTGTCTTAACCCAAACCATAGGTCTTGGCCACTGTACCTAAGAGCTCTAACTTTTAGATTCAAGCTATATACAGAAATACTTTCTTAAAATGCTAGCAAAGTCCGAGTCTGCATATTGCTTATTTTATATTTAGCCAGAAATATGTTTGATATTAATGAAGGAAAATGTCTAAATGAATCAAAGTGGTAAAAATTGGGTTATAGATACTAGATTTCATATGAATAAACAAGGTTAATACTGCCCTTATATATGCATTTCGTGTACAACTGTAAAATATACAGTTTATTTCAAGATATTTATGCTTTATTAATACAACCATTAAAATGAAATCTTAGTTCGGCTCTGAGTTATCTATTTCATGGGTCAGGTTCAGAGAGATAAAATTTAAAAATCGAATCAACCAAGAAAATATCTTGGACATATCCTGAAAACTCAAAATTTACATCTGGAGATAAAGTAATAAATCAACAATTTCACAAAACGGATGCGTGGCCACACTGGATTAGAAACAAACACATCATCTTGACAATATAAATATGCCTTCCAAACATGCACTGTCCCACAGAGCCGTGCACATAGAGCCTTCAGAACCAAGCAGCATGATTGGCTCGCTCGCGAGAGCCACCTAGCCACAGAGGACCACCTCTGCCATTGGTGCAGAGCTCAAGGGAAAGTTTCTACATGTCCTAACTCATTAAATTCTTAGTTTCCTTTAATGATGAGGCAGACTCATGCTCATAATTTAAAAATAAAATAAAACAAATTTACTGAAGACTCTGCCTTAGAAATAGCCACATGATCAGATCTTTGCAGAGGTATGAATTTTTCCAAGATACTATGTCTTACTGAAGTGTGGTCTTTTACTGTGGTTCGGCTTATCCGAAAACTTCCTAAGATTGAAAGCTGAAAGTAACTTGCTCCTATAAGCAGTCTAATTTGAATGTAAGAGTCCTGGAGCATGCTGTATTCATATAAGCTCATAAAAGGTAAAACTATTTCTATGCAAGGTTCTTATGGGAATCTGGCTGTATCCAGACTCAGCATATGGCACAGTACTGGAAAGCAAAGCCCAAAAGTGCCATAGCATCCCAACCAAGAAGACCCAACCTTCCTGCAGCAGCGCCTGTGACTTGAAAGACAGCCCTGTACACACGTGATTGCTGACAGGACTGTTATGCCCATTTCAAAAATCAGTGCGATCGGAGCTTTAATGAGGCACTTTGTTATTCTCTGAAATAAAAATGAAAGAACAGAGACAGGGTTCTTCAGGCTTAATTACCACATCTGTTATTAGGCGCTTTACCGTGATTGACTGGAGTATATGTTGGACACAGTGCCAAAAAGCCTCCCCATAAACGCAGCTTCCCAGTCACTGCCTGAATGGCATCAGTCTCTGTAACATCCAGGATTTCCATGGAAAACAAGCAAATCCTGGTGCTCACAGCCCCTGTCCCAGCTGAAGACACTCTTCCCTGGTGCCAGTTAAGGTGGAGGCAGGGCTTGGCTTGCTTGTTCTGCCTTCTGCCCCTCTTTGACTTCTGTCTCTTAGACTCACCCACATGTCCCAGAGCCCAGGACAAAGAAGTATACCAGAAGAGGAGCAGCAAGGAGAGGCCAGCAGGGGCTGAGCAGAGCTCAGATGGGATGCTGCAGATTAAATGCATTTTTCAGCTCCTGAGGAAATTACAACGTTTAGAAGTATATGCAACACCAAGAAGCTGGTTTCTCTGAACATGTAGTCCCTCGGGCCCTATGAATAAAGGCTATTATTTTGAAGACCAACAACCAAATGAGATTTCAGGAGTCCAAATGTTGCCTGCATATTAGAGAAATATTGCCATTGTTCCTCACCCTCAGTGAAGCAACTCGATGATGTCTTCAAGTCTGCCACACAAGCAAGGGGGAGATGGACTAACTTCTCTGCAGTTCATCTTCAAAGGGCTGCCTGTGTATAAGGCACCACCATTCAACATTTTAAAAGTGCAAAAACCTGAATACCCATGGCTCTGTGAGTCCCTAAATCACATTCCTGTGCAAGAAGCAGCATGGGGACAATTACGGGCACTCAAAATCACTCTTCAGACCAGAAGCAAAGCATGAAAGCCACAGGAAATGACCTCCCCTCTGCACACACGCTGGGGAAAGAAAGAAACACTCACCTACCTCAACTCTGAATGTCTAGAGCAAACAGCAGTCCCACAGCTCGGAAGTACACGGTGTGACACAAGTAATGATACACACAACTTACATACATCCTTCAGGAACCAGTAGGTGCAGAGAATGCCCTTGAAGCACTCTCTGTATTTAATTTCTCCTCCATGTGAGACTATATACGTTATGATGTACTGCCCATTTATGTTTTATCCAAAGCAATATCTATAATATTGTGAATATGTGGCTGCTATCAGTGGAGATTTTGTGCGCACAAGGTAATAGAGAAATAATGTTGAATGAAGAGTGAGAAGTTGCTGTGTAGGGAAGAGATTTTCTAATTAGAAGGGTCTTCCCAGTGCTTAATAAAAATAAAGGAAAAATAGTGTTTCCTAAAGAGAAATAAACATTTTAAAAAGGGGTTACACACTTTGTGATGATTCAGATACGGGCTAACCCTTTTGGCTTAGGAGATGGGGACTATGAGCCAGTTTCCTAGTGATTTGCTGCATGGATCAGCCAACTTCCTACCATCTTTCTAGCCTGAAAGGAAAAGGGGCCTTTAGGAAACAGGGCTCAGTCTTCTCAGACAAGTGACATTCTAGGTAATATGACACACTTTCTGCCACTTATGATTGCCACAGGGCCCCCCAAATTCCTCAGACTTTCGGAAGTCTGCCCTTTCCATCCCGGGCCACTACCATAAAAGTGATCCAGGATATTTTCAAATGAAGCCTTTTCCTCACTCTCTCTTTCCTCTTTATCTACAAATGAGCTTTGGGATCCCTTGAGAAGAGCAGATGAGGACACAACTGCATAGTGAATCTCAAATCAACCAACTCTGAAGTAGTATGAAGAGCATTCTCCACACAAGTGAAAAGGACATCTCAAAGCAAAATTCCCGGAGAGGAATTTTACAGTGGTTTTTGTGGTGTTACAGAGGCAGGAACCATACTTTTAAACCATTTAAACATAACTTGGCAATTATCTATCCTTAGATATGATGACAAAAGGAAAGAAAAAAACAAATAAATTGGGCTTCATCAAAGTTCAAAATTGTTGTGCATCGGTGGATGCCGTGGACAGAATGTAAAAACAGCCCACAGTACAGGAGAAATACTTGTGAAGCCTGTGTAGGAGACAAAATCAGGATCCAGAATATAAAGGAAACACTTATAACTCAACAAACAATATAAACAAAAACGGCAAATGAGTTGCATAGACATTTTTAAAAATTATTTTTTAATTTCATAGGATTTTGAATGTCAGGGCACATCATTAGTTTGTTAGAAAGATTATATAAAGAGATTATAACATAAGATTTCATTGGCACAGTTTCATTTCTTCATTATGTTTTTTAAAGGAAAAGCAGAAAACTTAACACAGTGCCAGTCTTTATCTCTATCCTTTGCAGTAGTTCAGTGTTGTTTTTGCTCAGATGTGGGTAAGTGTATGTGAACCTCCAGTTACGAGTAAATTCTGCAGACCTAGCATGCGAGGCAGCGACCACAGTTACAACACTGCATTAGGTACCTGAAATGTGCTTGCTGAGGGAGTGTGCCTTAAGCATTCTCACAAACAATGTTTAAAAAGCAACCATGTGAAATGATAGATGTGCTAATTAATCTGATTGTGGTAATCACTTCACAATGGGTACACTTAAAACCATCATGTTGTACAATATAATTACATGCAATTTTATTTGTCAATTATATCTCAATAAAGCTAAAAATGCACATAATTTGTGTCACCTTCTGAAAGGAATTATTTTGGGGTATCAATATATATTATCATTTGATACAGGTATTTCTTTTAAAAAGACCAATTGGTGTATGAAAAGATGCTCAACAGCCCTGATAATTATGAAGAGACTAATCAAACCATAATGAGATGTCACTTCATAGGCATTTAGGTTCCTATCTCCCACCTCCACCCCAAGGAGGAAATGGAAAACCCCAAGTGTTGGTGAGGATGTGGAGCAATTAGAACCTTATGCATTGCCGCTGAGAATCTAAAATAGAATGGCTACTGCGGAACGCAAGATGGTAGTTCCTCAAAAACAGACACTGACAACAAAACCATGGGATTACCGCATAATGTGGTAGCGCCACTTCTGGGTACGCACCCTGAAGGAACTGAAAGCAGGGATTGAACAAATATTTGCATGCAAACGTTCACAGATTATTTGCAATACCCAAAAGGTAAGAGTAACCCAGATGTCCGCTAATGGCTAAGTGGATGAGCAAAGCATAGTGCGGACGTAAGAGTGGAGCAATATTCACCCTTCGGATGACAGCAGCTCTGGGGACGCTACAACATGGGTGAACTTCGAGGGGCTCAAGTCAGTACCAGTAGCAAAAGCACAGAAACTACAAGACGGCATCTGAATGAATATTGGCAGTAGTCTAATTCAGAGAGAAAGGAAACAGTGCTTACCTGCAGCTTGTGAGAGGGGATGGAGAGGTGCTATTTAGTGGGTATAGAAGCTTCCACATGAGATAATAAAAAAGGGCTGCAGGTGGATGGTGGCGTGGTTGCATAAGAATGCAAAAGTTCTTAAAATGCCACAGACCACACACTTTAGAAAAAAATCTAAAAGTATTGAATAAAATAAGCCCATCTAATACTCGACAGATCAAAAAAAGAAAGACCAAAAGTAGAAAGAAAGAGAAAGGAGATGGAAGGATGGAAGGAAGAAGGAAGGAAGGAAAGAAGGGAAGGAGGGAGGGGCAGAGGGAGGGAGAGAAGGAGAAAGGAAGGAAGGGGGAGGCAGGGACAGAAAGAGGGACGGAGGGAGGGAAGGAGAGAAGGGGAGGGAAGGGAAGCTAAAAGCAAGCCAAGCTGTAAGGAGTCAGTTACAGAAATCTGCCCAGAAGGTAGCGATTCCTTGTTCACTTCTTTCCACTACCCACCTCACTATTAAGACACATTCACATTGCATGGATTGCACAGGTCACGCACGGACGGGGGCGATCCACTGGCTAGGTCATGAGAGCGGAGGAGGAAAAACGTAAGAGCAGGTGGTTGCCTAGTCCCCGGCTCTGTCCTCCCACAGCCTCACCTCTCCACTTCCAGAGATTCTAAGAGACAGCAGTGTCTCTAGAGCCCAGACGCGGACACCAGGAAGAACAATGGAGCTGTCCGTAACAAAAGGAAACCAAAAGGGCGTCGCGTGTTTTCCGGCCACAGCGCCCTGTCAGAAGTCTCGCTTTCCACCACTGCCCGCCTGGACTCAAATGGTGACTTTGCTGTGGAACCCGGCTGATCTCAGGAATCTGGACCTATTCACACTCCTCACTTCTGTCTCAGAAAAGCTTTAAGGAATCAGAGGCATTAAAAGAACTTGTATTCCTTAATTACAATTCTCAGTTCCTCAGTTTGGATGTGCTTGATCATAACAACATAACTTTCAAGTTTCACATTTTTGCTCTCCTGTTAATTGCAGATGAAGCCAGGATTACCAAAAAAATGGTAGCTTTGAGTGTAGAATGCTGATCTCAAACGCTTCTGGCAGGTACTGTGCTCCCTCAGACCAGTTGTTATTTATAATACCTATCAGGAGAAAAGAGCTTAAAAGATCAAGTCACACAGCAGTTTCCAAAAAAGCAGGCCACAGCTGTACAAGAGATTCTGAGCAACTGCTCTGTGCAGACAGTAAAACTTCTGTTTTCCTGCAGGGTCTGCTCAGGTCATGGCATGTGTATGGATTAGAGTCCAGGGTCTCTGTCAGCCAGTGGGGCTGCTCTGAGGCTCACACACCACACCCCAGAACTAAGGTTCCACACACCCAGCTCATACACTTGCAGGCTTTGGGGGAAGAGAAGAAGGTATTAGGCTTTACAAAGCTTTAAAAGCCAACAATTTGTTTTTCTAGAATACAATATGTATAAACCTTTAAAAGAACTTATTTTTATAAATTTTCCCTAAGATCCATCATAGTAAAATGAAAGATATTGTGCCCCTCATGGACAGAAGATTTGGATTTGGTCTGAAGTTAGCTCAATTCGAGACTAAGTGAAAGGTCTGCTTAACATGCAAGGGTCCCACAGAGACAGTTTGAGCCCTAACTGTGAGGCAGAGAAAACAGCTGCCCCATAACTCATCTCCGCTTCTCCAAAGCACAGCATGGCAAGGCAAAGCAGCGCAGTAAAGCCCACAGGAGGCCCTTCTCCGTGGGTGTCCATGACCCAGCTTGGTGCCTTGCTCAGGCAAAGCTGGGTTCTACTCTAGGTGCTGCCTGCAGGGAGCCCCTATTTGCCTCATTTCCACTGCCCCCTCAGCTGCACCCCAACAAGGCTCCAGGGGCCCCCTAAGTCAATTCATGCGGACCGTGGATGGCCTCTCTGCTCTCTTCCATCTTAATGAATACAGAAAGTGAAGCACTGCAGAACTTTCTCAGGTGCCTGAGGGACAGAACTAGAATTTCAGGTAGCTCTTTGGGCCCCAAGGCCATTGAGTGTCTTCTTTCACTACCCTGGGTTATCAACCAAATTCCAGGACGAAAGTATGTCCCCCTCGCTCTGGGAACAATTTTGTCGCTCCATTCAAGTGCACACCGAAACAAAACAAACAATTTAATGGATTAGTGACATCGGTCTTGAGATCTGCAGCATGGTCAATGTGTTTCACCCCACCAGGATTAGAAAAAAAAAACTTTACCTCAAATTGATGCAAAACCTGGGTGATTTCATTGCCTCCCACAATTCAGCATAAAGTGCATTTAAGATAGAACTTAAAGTGCAATGTGTGAAAAGTGACACTCTGCTTATGTGGCTTTGTTACATCTGGACTTTCCAAAGTTCCTCTCTGGGCCTTTGTCAATGAGCAGGAGGCGCAGAGCTGACAGCCCACAGGTGTCTTCACTCCTCCTCCCTACTCTGCTGCCAACACCTGCTGGGCCCAGATCAGTAGACAGTGTGGCCACTGCAGATGGCTTTTTCTTCTTGGATTCAGCGTCCAGAGCTGGCCAGTGAGGTTCAGTCACCTCTTGGCATCTCAGAAAATGTACCATAGATGAAGTACTACAGAGCTTTCCACTATAGACTCTTGGGGTTTTCTTCTGCCTGGGTCAGTGCTTGTGATGGATCCAACACCTGCACAGACTCAAAAGCTGCTTGTGTTTTAAAGAATTAGTTCTTAGGACATAGTGAAAAAATTCACCCAGCTTCCACAGCCTTTCCGCACTCACTAACAATTATTCTGAAAGACTGCCTGTCCAGACTGTATTGCCACCCTTCTCAACAGTGACAGACTAGCCATCATAGGAAACCAAAAGGGCTTGGTCAGCCACTAACCCATAGAAACAGCACCATCTCCCTTAGTGCCAGCCACTGAATCCATGTACCACCCCAGCCCCAACTACAAGGTCTCAGTTTTGTAAATAGCACAACTTGGCCAGGAAATAAGAAATCCTCTTCCAAATTCTCTAACTAGGAAAGACACTCCATAGGTCAAGCTACTGGAAATCCTTCATGGATGTACAGTTACTATCTTTGCCTGTCACACCTGAAAAGTCCAGAAAGGTGAAAGGCCTGCCCTTTAGAGAGAGGGCTACACACATATACAAGCTTGAAATGCTAAAATCCAGCTTAAGCAATCACTTTCGGAAGGTCAGTGGGCTTCATAACAACACAACATTCTCAAGCAAAGACAATCATGCTGGGAGGTAATAATGGGGCTAGGTTAAGTTTATAGGATGGTCGTGATCATAAAAATCAAATTCCACAGCAGTGTGGGGCTGCAGAGAAGTCTTCTGAACAGTCCCCAGGGACAGCAAAAAACCTACAAAGCATCATTTATATGCTGTCTGGAAGGAGAGGCAAGGGGGCTTGTTGTCATTTGGTTTTGTTTTTCCTGGCTCTAGCTTGGCAGAATTCCACATCATAACGCCTTTTCTTCCTTCTCTCTCCCCTTTCTTTCTCTTTCTCTTTCTCTTTTTCCTTCCTCCCTCCCTCCCTCCCTCCTTCCTTCCTTCCTTCCTTCCTTCCTTCCTTCCTGTGGAAGAAAAGAGCCTTTGCTCCAGGTTAGCTTTTAGCACAACCATAATGAAAGGTGCACCAAGAAGCCCATTACACCTGAACCCTTGGCTGGACCTGGTGCAAGCTCAGCTTCTAGAAGGACCATCCAACCTCCTCATCCAACCTCCTCAGTGCACAGAGGCCCCAAGCCTCTCTTATCAATAGGTGGACAGCCACCCGGGTGGTCGGGTGTCTTGGGTTACTGCTGCTTATTCTTCTCCCACCCCCGACCAGCAGTCTGGCCACATTCCATGAAAAAACAGCCACCAAAGCCAACTGTTCCAAAGCTAAAAGTCCAGAACTAAACTGCCCCGGCTCTTCCTTCACCTCGTACCCTCCCAACGACAGTTTTCACTGGCCGTTGACCATATCTCTCTTCATTAGCACCCCCACTAGAGGAAAGATGGGGTTGGGGAGTTTTTAATCAAGCAAGAATGCAACCTTTTGGCCTCATTGGTGTGCGATAGGAGAGAAGTTAAGATTATCCATGTCAGTAAGTATAGGATTATAAGGTAAATTCACTTTTTCATATTATTCATATGTTTCTATAGTTTTTAATAATCTTGAAATAATTTAGGACCACAAAACGTTTTTAAGTGTTTTTGTCTCTTTGTGTTAATCTGCTACAACAAATTACCACAGACTGGCTGGTTTTTCTCAGAGGTCTGGAGGCTAGAGGTCAAAGATCAAGACGCCAGCAAGCTTGGTTTCTGCTGGGGTCTCTCTTCCTGGCATGCAAGTGGCCACTGTTTCGCTATGTGCTCATATGGCAAATGGGAAGCACATTCCGGTCTCTCTTATTATTAGGAAACCAGCAAATTAGGGTCCCAGCCTCTGGCTCCAATTAACCTTTATCACCTCCTCACAAGCTTACCTCCCATGGAGGGTTAGGGCTTTACCACTGGGGTTTAGGCAGAAGAGGGACATAATTCTTCATAGCATTATGGGGGGCTGGGGATATAGCTCAGTGGAATAAGCGCCTGCCTAGCAAGCGCAGGGTCCTGAGTTCGATCCCCAGTACCGCCAAAAAAAAAAAAAGAATCAACTTCATAGCATTATGCTTGACCTTTGGAGACGAGAAAGGAAAATAGATTAGATCCTCAGAACTTACATTCGAGGGTCCATTTATGCTAAAGGAAGGACTTGTTTATGCAAGCTCCTCCCACAAGCTGCAGGCTTCGTTCCAGACGCACTCCAAGGATAGACCTTCTCCTCAGGTGCTGGCCTTCCACACCTCTGCTTGGGAAGGAACAGAGAGCTGAGGTGTCCTGTGGTGCTCATGATGAGGGTACACAAGGACAGCACAGTGAACTGCAACTCTGTCTCCAGAGAGAGACGAGATGCGCTAAGATCTGGGGCACTGACAACATTCCTTATCACTGGACTCCCAAGCCAAAAAGGCAGCATCTCGCAGGCAGGGATGAGCACAAAACTTCTTGATTCAGAGAGTAGAAGGAACATTATCTGGAAGTTTCTGTCCAAGCCAAGATCAAGAAGACTCTGGTATATTAGAAGGATGGTGCTTATGTGAATTATAATGGAAGGTTTGTATGTTGGTTAATTCGACAAGATCATATCCAGCATTGTATACAAATTCAACACTCAAAATCAACAGCATTCCTGTAGGCAAACAACAGCCTGATAGAGAAATTAGGGAAACCACATCTTTCATAACAGCATCTAAAAACTGAAGTACTGAGGAATCAATCTAACAAAGGGAGTAAAAGATCTATATAGTGAAAACTAAAGTACTCGGAAAAAAGAGATCAAAGAGGATTTCAGAAAATGGAAAGATATTCCTTGCTCATGGATAGGAAGAACCAACACTGTGAAAATGGCCATACTCCCAAAATTATTGTACAAATTCAATTAAAATACCATTGGTATACCTCACAGATCTAGAGAAAACATTTCTAGAATTCATTTGGAACCACAAGAGGCCTAGAATAGCAAACACAATCCTGGGCAACAAAGGCAAGGTAAGAGGCATCACAATCCCTGACTTGAAATTATACTACAAAGCTACACAATCAGCATGACACTGGCAAAAAAACAGACCAATGGAACAGATTAGAAGATGCAGACACAGCTCCAAACACACTCAAGACACCCTACCTTTGACAAAGGGGCCAAACATATTCACTGGAAGAAAGATCGCCCCTTTAATAAAGACACCCTCTTTAATAAATGGAAGAAAGACAGGCTCTTTAATAAAAGATAGCCTCTCCACATGCAAAGACTAAACCTAAACCTATGCCTATCACCATGCATTCAAGTCAAAAGGAATCAAAGATCTAAAGATTAAAACAGAAACACTAAATCTACCAGAAGAGAAAGTAGGTAAAAATCTTGAAGACATAGTGTGAAGACATACTCAGAGAGTTCATGAACAAAAGCCAAACTGCATGCAAAATACTTCAAAGAATCAACAACTGGGATCTTATCTTATTGAAAAGTTTTTACACAGCAAAAGAGATCACCAACAGAGAAAAAAGAAAATCCACTAACTGGGAAAAAATTTTAGCCAACTGCCCCTCAGACAAAGGACTTCTACAGAGAATATATAAAGAATTTTTAAAAATCAGGCTTTCCAAATTTAAAGACCCAATCCAAAAATGGACATCTGAGATGAATGCACACTTCTCAGATGAAGAAATACTAATGGCAAATAAATATATGACAAAATGTTCAACATCATTGGTCATTTGAGAAATGCTAAAACAACACTGAGATTTCATCTGACCCCACAAAGAATGGCTACCATTAAGAAATCAACCAATGACAAATGCTGGAGAGGCTGTGGGGGAAAAGGAACCCTTCTCCACTGCTGGTAGAGATATACCCTCCACTGAGGGTATATTGGTGAAGCCACTAAGGAAATCAGTGTGGAGATTCCTCACAAAACTAGGATTAGAAGTCCCACTTAGCCCAGCTATTTTCCTGCGTATTTTCCCAGAAGAATTAAAAACATCACACACAAGTGATACAAGTGTAACCCATGTTTATAGCAGCACAATTTGTCATAGCTTAATCTTGGAAACCCAAATACCTATCAACTGAGGAATGGATAAAAAGAATGTGGTATTTTTATACAATGGAGTATTACTCAGCTATAAAAAATATAAACTAGGCTTTTATAGATAAATGGATGCAACTGGAGACCATATTCATAAGTGAAATAAATCAAACCCACATGTGTAAACATCGTAATGTCTCCCTAGTGTAGGAACCTAAAAGAATAAATAAAACCCAAAACATAACAATAGATATTATGAAAGGGAAAGAAATGACTCAAAGGAAGGAACAACTGGGATGAGGGAAAGGAGAAAGAGAGAGAGAGAGAGAGAGAGAAAGAGAGAGAGAGAGAAACGAAAGGAGGGAGGGAGGAAGGGAGAAAGATATATTTATATATACATATATGTTGTTTTATATATATGTATCTGGGATAACTGTATTGCTAAAGTCTAATGGTTTACTGAAAGGAACAGTTAATGCCTAATTTTTTTCTTTTTGGCCAATTTTGCATGCTCATATCTGGTAATCTGAACAACTAATTTGAAGACAGCAATATGCAATATAACAACCACTGGTGAATTCCTATCATCTTGTTGAATGAAGCTCAGTATCATTTATAATTTTTTTGTTTTTATTTTCATTCTCTTTAACAGTTTGATCAATGTTGCGTTCTTACATCTGGTAATCTGAGCAACTTCTTTGAAGATAAAAATATGTAATATCACAACCACTGTTAATTCCCATCATTTTATTCTGAAACCTTGTATCATTCTTTTTGTTTTGTTTTTGTCTATGTTATTGGTATTCTGCTCCTATTCTTTTTTATTATTGTCTTTAAAATAAAAATAATTTTAAAAATTTTAAACAGATCATATCCAGCATTCTATGGCATACCAAAGAGAGCTTAGATCTGAGATATAACATATGAAGATTATGGAACACACTCACTGAATGAAAACGTAAGTGTCTTAGACAAATCCTTGGGTAGAAATTAATCAGATACAAATAAGCAAATAAGTTAAATTTATCAAGCATTTGCTATATGACAGATACAAAGTTCATCATCTCAATTAATTGTCACAGCAATTCTGTGAAAAGTTGGCTTATTATTCCCATCTAACTGAAGAAACTGAAGAATAGGGTATCTGGCTTAAGGACACACAACTAATAAATGATGAAATGAGCCAGGATTCAAATCCAAGAAGTGGATCATCCCGGCAAGCACACCCACATTATTTTCACAGCGAGCACACGTTCAGTTCAAGAAAAAAAATGTATTTGCATAAATAATGAGACCGTGTTTACTGAGGGAAGAAGAACTGTAACTCTGGGTTTAAAAATAAATAGGCACCCACTCTCTGTCTTCATAATATTACAATTCAGCATGTGTAACATATAGCACCACGACTGATATTTTTCTTTTGTTGAAATGAGGAAGCCAGTGCTGTCTGCCTAGGAAAGCAGGCACATAACTTTGGGTCCACGATCTCTGTATTTCCAGAACACCTGTGTGGTGTCTTACAAAAACTGTAAAGGAGAGTAAATCTCATCTCAAGGGTTTGGCAGGCCCTAGGGCAAAGAGGTGAGATCTAGTAAAACCAATTCCAAGAGCCTCAAACTGTCAAAGCTTAGGGCGTGTGCACAGGTGCTCACTTACCACATGACCGCATATGTCACTCGCCATTCACTCAGCCAGTATCCACTGAGCACCTAACCGCTGCCCAGTACTGTGGGAATTAAGGGAAAACAGTATGTGGCAGATACTGCTGAATGCTTATCCAACAGCCATCCCTTCCAATTTTGTTGCAGAAAACATGAATTTTGAACCCACTTCAGCTGATTAACCTGAGTCAGAGGTCAGCAAACTTGTTCATATGGCAGATCTTGCCCTTTGTTTTTGTAAATAAAAAGGTGCTACAAACATTCCATCCATTCATGTACGGTCAATGGATGTTTTCATGCTAAAGTAGGTGAAGTGAGTAGTTGTGGCCATATGGCCTAAAAAACTGTAATATCTGAATCTGTCTCCTTTATAGGAAAAGTTCACAAATCACTGATACAAGTCAATCACTGGAACACCACTTTCGCGGCCAGTGTGTAGTTTAGTTCCTAGGTGGGCAGGTGCTCCAGTATTTCAGAAAACTTCAGGAGGGTAACTGGGAATAAATCACTCCTTTTTTCATTGGATATCCAGATATAATTCCTAGAGTG
The DNA here is from genome assembly GCA_004027595.1 of Dinomys branickii. Lineage (NCBI taxonomy): Eukaryota > Metazoa > Chordata > Mammalia > Rodentia > Dinomyidae > Dinomys > Dinomys branickii. Next base: position 31,158 of record PVLD010008125.1, on the reverse strand, counting down.
ACAGCGCATCTTGTATTCATGGGGGAAGAAAATATGAGGACCAAACTGATGTCCTGGGTATGGCAGGGCAGAAATATGGAAAAAGCCTGATTTCTTTATGATACCGTTGAGCTGTTGAATTAGTCAATCACGAAACCAGGTGTTCCTGCATTTTTTGTAAACACGTACAAGATAATGTGTTCTTACTGTATAAGTCAGACAAGTTAGAACAATTATCTCCACTTGGAGAAATGGTCTAACTGATTATCTTAAAGAATAATAAGAATTTTACCTTGATACTATTTCTTTAAGTAATACAAACTTCATCTTTAAGAAATAACCATCTTTTACCCTGGTAGTGTTCTTTCTCTAAAATCTATTTTCTCTAAAATCAGATATTAATGCAGCCTCTCTAACTTTCTTGAACAAATGTTAGTGTGAAAATTATGCTCTGTCCTTTTCTTTTAACCTGCTGGTGTCTTTACATTTCAGGAACATTTCTAATTAATAAGATATAGCTTCAGGTTTGCTTTCTTCTAATATGATCTGGCAAGACTTTTCTTTCCACCTGGGAATTTACATCAGTCATACTTGATGATTATTGATCTAGTTAAAATCTGTCATCTTGCTATTTAGTTTTTGTTTCTTTTTCCTATTGTCATACTTCTTTTGAATTAACTATTTTTATCATTCTATAATGGTTCTTTTTGGCTAATTTTAAAGGTTGCTTTAGGGTTTATAAACTATATCTGTGAACTATTTTATAGCATTTCATATACAGTATATGAAACTAACTTCGGTAGACCTCTGCTGCTTTTCCGCCAACACTGCTTCTCCTTTCTGCCATATATTTCATTTTACATGTTAACAATTCACACTAAAAATGTGGAAGCAACCCAAGTGTCCATCCACAGAAGACTGGATTAAAAAACTGTGCCATTTTTATATAATAGAATATTATTCAGCTATAAAGAAAGACAGTTTTGGGGACTTTGTAGGCAAGTGGTCAAAACTGGAGTCCATACTCATAAGTGAAATTAATCAGCGGTACATGAGCAGGCAACGTATTGTATCACTGGTGTAAGAACCTGAGGGTGGGAATATAAACTAAGAGACATGAAGGAAATTTGTTCAAAAGCAAGGAACAGATGGGACGAGGGAAAGGAGAAAAGAAAGAGGCAAAAATGTATGTATGTATATGTGTAGATACATATGTGCAGGAGGGCTAACATGGTTCTACTATTGTATTATATCACTTAATGCTAAGGAATAGTTGATGACGGGTTATTCGATCAATCTTGTATGTCTGTATGTGTTATCCTGAGCACACACTTTGAAGATATCAATATGCAAAGCAGCAACTACTGTTGGTTTTCTGATGCTTTGTCTATAATTCAATTCTGATCTTATTGTTATTGTACTACTTTGTGCCTCTTTGTTAATGCTTTCTGGTTTCCTTTTTTTTCTTTTTCTTTTTCTTTTTTTTTTCTTCCTGTTGTTGAGATGATTAATTGTCTGACCAATTTTGCATGTCTGTATCTGTGTTCATGAATATACACTTAGAAGATATCAATAGGTAAAGCAACAACCACTGTTGAGTCCATGTCACCTTGTTTGTAAATCAGTTTTGATTGTACTATTTCTTATGCTACTTTGTGTCTGTTTGTTAATACGTTTTTGTGCTTTTACTTTTAAAATAAAAATAAATAAATAAATAAATAAACAATTCACACTATATTTGCATTATTTTAATACCAATGTGTAAATAACCTATTTCCATCGTAAACAATTAATTTAAAAATCAGTCACTTATCCCTTAAAAATATATATAAAAAAATTTCACAGCCTTATAATGTGGTCACCATTTCTGGGTTCTTTATTCCTGTGGTTAGTCCCATGCTGCCAAATGATATTGATTTTTTTTCCTTTTGAAGATTTATCCTAACATTTCCTGACCTATAAGTTTGCTAGTACATTTTACAAACATTAATAAATCTTAAATCTTTATTTCCTTTTTTTAATTTTAAAGACAAAAGAATGGAGACATATGAAGCAGAAAAACCATACACAATACAGAAAATACAAAGTTGTACAGAATATAGTAGGGAATTAGCACCGGATGTTGTATTACATAGTTATCTTCACATTAGTTAACACAAAAACATTAAAGGAAATACCAAATTATAGATAAGATAGCAGGGAATTTGCACTGGATGCTGTATAATATAAAGTTATCTTCACTTCTGCTAATACAAAAACGACTGAGGAAATACAGAATTATAGAGAACATAGAAGGGAATTAGCTCTGGGTGCTGTCCTACATAATGTTACCTTCATCTTTGTTACTCAGGTTACACAGATGATGGCCCTTTTGATCATTCAGTTTTTCTCCTCCCTCATCTCCGTTGCCCTATCACTCAATCAGTCATCTTCCCTGTGATAATAACTGTACTCCTGGGTTTATCTATATCCTTGGACTCTCGCCTTGGGAAGAGATATAGCTGCCTCAGACTATACTATAACATACAGGGGTGTATACAAACTGCCATGGTCGGAGGTGAGAAAGCACATATGCTCACGGCGGACCGCCCTGCTCCACCCTGTCGTCGTGCTATGGGTGGGGGCGGGTCCAGACCATGAGGTGCCCAGAGTGGGGCCCTCAGCGGAGCAGCCGCGGGGCCCACTGCGGATCATCCGCGGGGTTAAATCTTTATTTCTGCCTTACATTTTGAAAGATACTTTAGGTGGATATAGAACTCCGTGCTATGCTCATTCACTGTTTGTTTGCACTGCTTTTGGTATAAAAAAAAAAAAAAAAAAGTCTGCTATTCTCTTCTGATCTTTGTCCTTCAAAGAATCGGGTCTTTTCATGGGTGCTCCTAAGATACTCTCTTTCTGAGTGATTTTTAATATATTCTGCTTTGTGTGCTTTTCTTCACATGTATTAGCTTGAGTTTCATTGAGATTTGTAGATCTGTGAGTTTATAATTATCACAATTTTTTTTAAATTTAGGCTTTCTCTTCAAATACTTCTTATATCGCCACTTTTCAATTATCAATATCCTCCCTAATTCATGGGTTACCTTTCCACAAGTTTCCATTACCTGCAGTCAACTGTCACCAAAAGATATTACATGGTAAATCTAGAAATAAGCAATGTATATATTTTGAATTGCTTGGCATTCTGAGTAGGATGATGAAATACCACCCTGCCCTCCAAGAAAATAGGTGAAGTGTTTATCTCAGTCTGATAAAAGTCACGATAAGCCAATGGCCAGCATCATACTAAATGGAGAGAAACTGAAAGCTTTTCCTCTGAAACCAGGAACAAGACAAGGATGTCTGCTATCACCACTTCTGTTCATTATAGTTCTCAAAACATGAACCAGTGCAATTAGACAAAAGAAAGAAAGAAAAGGGATATAGACAGGAAAGGAAGAAGATAAATTACATTCACAAATTGCATGACCCTCTATGTAGAAGACCCCAAACTCCACCAAAAGACTTCTAGAATTAATAACCAAATTCAGAAGCATAGCAGGATACAAAATCAACACTCAAAAATCAGTATCATTCCTGTAAACAAATAATAAACTCACCGAAGAGAAATAAGCAAAACAATACTTTTCACAATAGCATCAAGAAAGATAAAACACTTAAGAATTCATCTAACCAAGGAAGGGAAAGATCTCTACAATGAAAAAGGGGTTTTAAGAAAACATCAGCAAATGGAAAGACGTCCTGCTCCAGGACAGGCAGAACCAATACAGTCAAGATAACCATACTTCCAAAATTGCTACACAGATTTAACACAATCCCAATCAAAATACCAGTAGCATTCCTCACAGAACTAGAGAAAGCAATCCTAAGATTCATATGGATCCCAAAGAAACCTAGAACAGCAAAAGCAGTTCTGGGCAACAAGGGCAAGGAAGGGGGCATCACAATCCTACACTTGAAGTTATACTATAAAGCTACAATGATAAAAACAGCATGATTTGGCAAGATCATGGATCAATGGAACAGAATAGAAGATACAGAAACAACTCCAGGCACATTCAACTATGTTATCTTTGACAAAGGGGCCAAATCCCTTTACTGGAAGAAAGATAGCCACCTTAACAAATGGTGCTAGAAAAACTGGCTATCCACATGCTGAAGACTAAACCTAGACAAATTTGACCACGCACTAAACTAAAACCAAAACAGATCAAAGACCTATATATTAAAACAGAAACAATACAATGGAAGACAAAAAAGGTAAAACACTTGAAGACCTAGGCATAGGCAAAGGCAAAGAACCCAGTTGTATAACAAATAATATCAAGAATCAATACATGGAATCATATCAAATTAAAAAGTTTCTGTACAGTGGAGGAAACCAACAGAGTGAAGAGGCAATGTACAGAATGGAGAAAAAATTTTGCCAGCTACTCCTCAAGTAAAAGAGTAATACTGTATCTAGAATATATCAAAAATTCAAAAACTTAGACCCCCTCAAATTTAAAGATCCAATTAAAAAATTGGCATTTAAAATGAATAGACTCAGATGAAGAAGTACAAATGCTCAACAAATACATGAAAAAATAGCCATTTGAGAAATATAAATTAAAACAGTGAGACTCCATCTTACTCTAGAAAGAATGGCTACCATCATGAAATCAACCAATAACAAATGGTAAAGAGGCTGCGTGATGTGGGGAAGCAACACTCCTTTGTTGTTGGTGGGAAACTACACTGGTACAACCACTAAGAAAATCAGTATGGAGTTTCCTCAAAAAATTAAACATAGAAATTTCACTGGACTTAGCTAACCCCCTTCTAGATTATCTTCCTGAAAGAGTCGAAGCCATCACACCACTGTGATATATGCTTGCCCATGTTTCTAGCAGCACAACTTACAACAGCTAAATCTTGAGAGCAGCCTGTATGTCTGTCAATAAGTGAATGAATAAAGCAAATATGGTATTTGTATACATGAAGTATTATTCTGCCATAAAAGATGAACTTGAGTCTTTTATAGGAAAATGGGTGTACTTTGACACCATAACATCAAGTGAAATAAATCAGACACACAAGCTTAAATATATCATGCCAATATATAAATAAAGTGCAAAATAAAGGATAGACAATAGGAAAAGAGAGAAAAAGCATTGTAATACAGCATTGATAATGTTCCTAAAAGTGTGTCCTGACTTAATATAATTATGTGTTTTATATGTTTTTTGGCATTTTAGTCCCACTGTTAATCTGTATTTATAATATTTAATTTTCTTTCTCCCAGCGTTCATCAATCAAACTGTCTCAGCAATAAAACATCTAAGAAGATTACAACTAAACTTTTGACTTCCCCTGAGTTGAAAGCTGGTGTTGCCCTGTGGCCTGATGGACATCTCTAGTTGTCCACCATCACTTTAAAACAGCATCTCTGCTATAATTTCAATTTCACATGTCCTTCAAAGGTCATGTGCTAAAGCCTAGAGACACTATTGAGAGGTGGTGAGGTCTTTAAAAAGTAGGACCTCCTAGGAGCTCTCAGGTGACTGCAGGTGTGCCCTTGAGGGGTGGGTGGGATTCTGGCCCCACCTTGCTCCATCTTTCATTTCCTGGTGATGAGTTGAACAGTTTCGCATGCCCATGCACTCCTGCTATGATGTCTCACCTTGCCACAAGCCCAAAAGCAATGGAAGCAACTGACCATGGGTGAAACCTCCAAAACTAAGAATCAAACTTAACCTTCTTGCTTTATAAATTGATTATCTCAGGTATTTATTACAGTGATAGAATGCTTGACTGACACAACATCTGAAACATAAATCACCATCTTCCTCTTTCTTCAGCAACTCTTTCTCCCAACACTTATACCCTAGTGGCCCCCTTTAACCCATTTCATGTTATTATAGCACAGGCCCTAAACACGATAGTGACCACTGACACTGCCTCTTGCCTCACATCCCAAATGTCTCTAATAGTCCTTGTCTCTATGCTGTTCGTAGGGAATGTCCTATTATCTGCTGCCACTACATGCTGTCCTCCCAAACTGTCTGACAATGCCACTTCATACAGGCTTACAGAATGATGTATTAAAACTTTATTTTAATTCTGATTCTGTCATTATTGTCTTCTAAAACTTCAGTGATTCTCTATTGCTTGCTGAAGAAAAATTTTCAAAAGCCCAACTTTGCTATTCAAGCCCTCTACATTGTAGTCTTAAGCGACTTCTCATCCATATTTCTGGCCCCGGTGCTACACCGAATCTGTTCTCCAGCCAAACTTCTGGACTCCATTTTCAATCCATTTCTCATACCACTTTCTCTGCATGGAATGTCTTTCCTCACCACCACTGCTACCAAAATTACGTACACCTGTAATGAAAGCTTAATTGGTACAGCCTATTTGGAAATCAGTGACCAAGAAGTCCTGAAATTATGCGTTCTCTTCTATCCAAAAATTTTACACCTAGGATTTTACTCTTAAAAATGATGAATATTCAAAAAAGTTGGCTAAAAGAATTTTATATCATTACCGTTGGATAAATTAGAAACAATTTAAAATGTTCAATAGTAATATATTTGATAAATCATGCATTCCTTTAAAAATATTATGGAGAGGTACTTATTAATGGAGACATTCTCTATATTTTAAGAAAAAAGACAGTAGCAGAAGATGTGCAATGTAATCCTGAATTTATTTTTAAAAATCTTATCAACAGGTTGATCATATATACTAATTAGATAAAAACTAAACATTATAGACTGAGCTGTTAACAATGGTAATTTTTACATGGTCAAGTAATGGATTTTCTTTTATTTATTTAAAAAACAAACCAGCAGCAACTTTTTACTTAAACTATCAAGTGTCATATTCTATAGAAATTATACATGTTACATTTGTTACTTGCAGTGCAGTTTATTTTTACCACCCTAACCACACATATGTGTGCCATGTGTTACACTATGATGAAATGGCTACATCACTAGGCAGTAGGTAGTTTGCAGCTCCACGGACCACTGGCATATGTGTGGTCTGTCATTAATTGAATCATCATTTCCACTGGTTTTTTTAACTGTATTTTAAAATTTTTTTATTTTAAAAATTTTAAAAAACTAACAAAACAACAATGAAGACAAAATCGAAACAACATGAAAACCACAAAAACAATACATGACCTCAAAAAAAATGATAGGAATTAACAACGGTTGCAACATTACATACTGTTATCCTCAATGAAGTTGATCAGTCCACCAGGCATAAGAATGTAAGACTGGTCAAACAATCAAAGATAGTAACAAGTAATAAAAAAAAAACACTGGAAATGATGGAACAATCAATGCTTTAAATTTTCTTTTTTCTTGACCAGTTTTGCATGTTTGAATTTGTAATCAGAATGGCTGATCAGAAAATAACAATATGCAGTATAAGAACCACTGTTGAACTCGTCAACTGTATTTTAAAAGCAGCTCATGAGCAACCCCAGTTCTGGATATCCAAACACTCACTTATCACTTATATCACCCAGGAGCCCTGTCATAGACACCTACGTGATTGTCTCTGTCTCTTCTACACCCCTGAGCTACTTATTGACCCTGGGGCTTCCAGCATCTTGCACATCTAGTTATTCACTAACTTATCCCTAAAGGAGTGAATGTCAGGCAACAGTGACAGGCACAAAGGCTGCAGATAGAAGAGAATGGCTGAGGGCTGCTACAAGCGGTGTATTTGGTGAACTGCTGATACAGATCTTTAGTTATGCCATTACCTCTGGAAGAACTTTTCATGTTTATTCCACGTTTACTGTAGGAATAGATCATGACCAAACATTTCAGTAGTACTTCTCCAAAGGAAAAAAAAATCTTGAAATAGTTGAGGATTATTTGATATTTTAAGAAAATCTGGTAACCTGCAATATTAATTAACAATATATTTTGTAGTTGATAGCATAACAAACTATCTCATTGAAAAATGGTTTCTGCTCCCTCAAAATCCATTGATAGCCCTACACCCTGGCAGACAGTAGGAATTTAAGAGCTCAATTAGCCTGGGAGACTTATCCTGAAGACGGTCTACAGGAAATATAATCAGGGTGGAAGTTTATTTGCATGAGGACCTAATCTTGGGTGTAACAGTCAAATATGGTGTTCTACAGTTCTGTTCTTGAAGGGACTTGCCAAGATGCACACAATCTCAATTCCAAGTCTGAGGATAAAGTCTCACATGGTGGAGTTTTCCACCTGAACCACATGAAATTCAATACTGCTTTTCCACAGACTGGAAAATGTGGCTAACGTTTCCCTATTTTTTTCTGGAGCTAAACTTCATCCTGCAGCACGCTACCTCTCACAACTGAGGAGCAGGACATTTATTTTCCCACTTGTGGTGTGTGCAGTTTATTTTTTAAAGTATCATTTATGATAATGAAAGGTGCTTCCACCTACAAAGCCCTTTCTCTCAGTTTTGAACTCTGTTTGCATAATCATCAAAATCTTAAGCCAGGTTTCTTGAATTTTAGTGCAGAAGAGATTTAAACAGAGAGTCATCTCAAAATTCAGGGGCTCCAGGGACAAGAGGAGACTCGGCTAGCATTTTCAGGTCTTAGATACCCACTGAAGCTGCAGGCTTTTGATGGCTAGATTGACAGAGTGGCTCACTCACTTGGATGGCAAGCGAGAGCTGGCTGTCATCAGGAAGCCTGAGTTCTGCTTCCTGTGGGCTTCTCCACGGGGCTGCCAAGTGTCCCCATGGTGTTGTAGCCAGCTTTCTCCAGAGCAAGCATCAAGACAGCTAGCAGAAGTCTTCTAGAGCTTGCACTTAGAAGTCACACATTGGCAGTTCTGCTATACTGCTCTGGTCACAAGGCGCAGCTCTGACACAACATGGGAGACAATGCAAAGCGTGGCTCACAGGAGAGCAGTCCTGGAGGTTGGCCCACCCTCCAGCCAAATCCTGACCCCGCTCCTATAATGGATGGTAAGCAAGGGTCCAGAGGACGGGATTCTCTATGTGAGAGGAATGTGAACTGCAGTGGCCAGAGTGACCTGAGATGTGGTATATTCTGAAGAGAGCCACTTTGTCTGGATGGATTTATCCTGTCCGACATGTTCTTCTTACAGTATGACTCCTGCCAAAAGCTGGGATCTATTTTATTTCTACTTCAAATGAGAGAGAAAAGATGACTGCCCCAAATAACGGAGTATAGCAGAAATGATGCTTTGTAAACTTCTGAGCCTAGAATATAATAAAAATCAGGTATTCACTCTCTCTCCACCCCACTGTCCCTCCTATCACCATTTTGATAGGAAGCCATGGCCACATACATAGGTGATGTATATAGGTTTGTGGGCTAACAGCCCCATCAGGGCTCTTGGCTGATGGTGAGGATCCCTGGCCACATAGAGGAAGGGACAAAGTCCGGATTCCCAGCAGAGATCGCGGGTATCAGGAGCAGGGAAGAGCCCCATGCCCTATCCAAACAAATGGCAACAGAATCCTACAACACACAATGTGAGCACATAACGTGGTGTTGTAAGTCTCTAAATTTTGCAGTAAGACATAACTAAATAAAATAGTAACTTGATACTTGTTATAACGACATCTCCAGGTCCTGCTCCAGACTCAGTCAGACTCCTCAAGCAGGGAGAGGCCAAAATGCCCAAATGATTCTCATCAAGGGGTGTGAGTGGGAAACTGTGAAGGAGTCCTCTCTTCTCGTGACTTGGTGGCATAATCTATATGGTTTTTATCTTTGATTTCTTATGCATATCATCTACTTAGTGAAAATTACGACTGGACTGGAATTTGAACCTAAATACGGTTCTGGGTGAGATGCTCTTTTATTTTTAACCCTTCAATTTTATATTAAATAATTAAAAGGCAGGGCTTAAAAAGGCAATGTGAAAAATCTACCAAAGATTTGTAGACTTTCAAGAAAGACTATGGAAGAATCACTCTTTTAAAATCTTTAAATACAGGTCAGCTATTCATTGCCAGAAATTGAGGATAAAGGCAAACACTGTCATTTTCTGTAGAAGTGCTAAATACCCCGATTCTATATGTGTTCTATGTAGAGAATAATATCCAAGTTGTATTAAGGTTTAAAAATTAAATTGTATAACCATGTCTATATCTTTAAGTGGTAAATACACGAAACTATCCCTGTAAACACACACAGCTGGTAACTGCGGTTGTCTAGGAAAAGGAAAACTGGGTGATTGGGGGAGATATTTCCTTTCTTTTTTATTTATTTAAAAAGATTTATTTTTCTGACTACCTTTTATATCCTCCCAATTTTGTATTTTGCTCATATAATACCTCACAAAAATAGATAAATAAAATGTTTTGCTGTGCTGGCGACTGAACCCAGATATTTACTTTTCCAAGCAAGCACACCATCACTGAGCTCCACCCCAGCCCCTTTTTATTTTGAGACAAGGTCTCCCTAAGTTGCCTGGACTGGGCTAGAACTTGCAATTCTCCTGCCTCAGCTTCCCAGAGTGCTGGAATAGTAAGCATGTGCCCCCTACCTGGCAAATAAAATGTGTCTGAAAGGACCTTTGTCTTTGAGGAGTGTCTTGGAAGTCGCTCTAGGACGTAAATGTGTCTTATGATTTAGATCAAGGATGACAAATAAAACTCTCCTGTGCTCAGAGGCAGGGCTTCCGGAAGCTGACTGGATGGGGGGCACTACAGCTGAATGTGGCGTCATCACTGCCTGATCAGAAGAGGCCCGGGGCCATGACCTGAAAGGGTATGTCTCCCTCTGGGGCCCTCCCTTCTCTCCCTGCTTCCTGGCTACTGTGACATGTGCACCTTTTCTCTGCCAGGCCCTCCTACTGTGCCATCTCTATTTGGGTGCCAGCCAACTATGGCCTGAAAATATAAGCCAAAATAAGCCTCTCCTCCTTTAAGACATGGGTATTTGGTATTATGTCCCAGTAACAAGAAAGTGAACAAATAATATGTACCTTTATGTCATTACTGATTGCAGTTAATCATTTTGTCTTTTTAGGTTTAGCAGTAAAATGGAACTGGATAAACTTCTGAACTAGTATCACTGATAAAGAGTAGACCATATAGGGTTTATAACACCTGTCTCCATTTCTTACTGGATCTCTCAATTGTCCCTGTTCATCCTCAGCCTTGGATACACAACCGTCCTTACACTCTGGACAATGGGAACACAGTTGTGAGCGTCACGCTTACAGAACCCCTCTCTGCTGATTCTCTGGTCTTGCCAATCACACTCACTAAAGAACCTGCAGCCAAGGGGTTCTGTCCACCCAGAGTCCACGGGCCCTTTCTGGATCACACTCAGGATACACCTGGAGAGAAATTCCTCTTACGGTTTTCTTACTGAGAACCCCATAAATATTAGGACTGGGGCTGCCCAACACCCCTTGATTCTGACATCCATTTCCCACTTCCAAGCCTCCTTAACCAGTCCAGACAGTGACCAAGACAAAAACCTGAGCACTCCCTGCCCTGATATTTCCCCTTGGCACAGAGTGGCACTACATATAAGCATTAGGGAGTCATTTCCTAGAAACACCCATACCTGATGCGTTCTTGTGGGGTCTTTATTGCCTTACTTCAGCGGAGCATATTCAACATGGTGAGAACTTGTGAAAAGCTGAACCGGTCGTGTCCCAGCAATGCAAGATCTAACTTCACAAAGCACCATGGACCTGCATTATAAGGCTTCAGAACCTTTTATTTTACTCTATACCCTCTGTAAACCTGCAGAGTTCCTCCTTTGCCTACACCCCCTCGGCACGTTCTGTTTTTAACACCCTCGCCTGATAAACATAAGACTTATTGCTGTGCCCCATTTGTAAATGGGGAGGAAAGGGAGGCTTGTTTGACTACGCAGATTTGGGGAAGCTGACATTTAAAAGCTGGAACCCAAGGAAGGTTATACCAAATGCATGGTGTGGTATAAGGAAATGACTTGTATAGACCAACAAGCTTCTCCTGTCCCTGCAAAGAATACAAATAAACTGGAAAGAGCTGGAACCATTTTATTCAAAATCCTATTGCTACTCTGCTGAACAGGCCCTAGAGAATCCACAGTGTAAGATGATCCACTTCTGGACTGTACAAAGAAACGAGGGCAGTTGGGATCTCTGTGCGAAGGATCCTGATGGGCTTCTAAGACACCCAGACGGGCCAGTTCACCGCAGAATGCGTCGCCAGAAGCTGAGCTCTTTCCAAAGTCAATAACACACAATGTCAGCTCATCTCATTAATGGACAGTGATGGCTGAAAGTCTCCTGCAATTGAGTTTCTAGCTTATCAAAGAAAAGAATTATTAAGTGCTGAGAAAACGGACCATGGTAAAGGATGCTGTCAAAAGAAATTATTTTTATTTATGTTTAAAATACCTCTTTCTCCATTTAACATGATGAATAAAAGAAGACACCTAAGAAACAAATGGTTCTGGGCTTCTGCTTCCTTCTTCTAATCCGCCTCTACCCGTACACAGAGTGGTGCGGGTTTGATCCTCAATTGTCGGTATTTATCACCACATAACCCACTCAGGGATGCAGAGCACTTCCCCTGCTTCCTGTAAGCACTCAGCCCTGCTCACCAAGGCCTCTAGACGAATACTAGACAGTACTGAAGTTTAGAGAAAAGGAAAGGTAATAAAATGCAGCAGAAAAAAATCAACATAAAAGCTGAATACTGAAGTTTCTAGCATGCCCTGGGCCGTCTGCATCACGGCAGGTCTTAGGGTCCTACTCAGTGACTCTTACCCCTATGGCTGTTCTCTCGTGGCAGTTTACTTCATCTTTCCTCTCTCCTGTCTCCCCCAAAAATGCACACCTACCAAAATAAAATGGTTCAGTTATGTGTTTTCTCTTTAAAACTCCAATCCTGAGGTCTGTTTTTCCACCCCTCAAGCTCTTAGGCATGAACTTAATATACAACATAATTCTTTTTGTAAAAGCAAAACAAGGTAAAACACAAATACTCCGGTGCCCTCTGATAGAATGGTCACTTTTTAACTCCTCGGCATGAAGCACTTACAAAGTACCTGGTGAACGGCAGGCACTGCTGTGGGTGACCACTGTTATTCTCAGCCCTTCTGTAGCCAGCAGGAGCTCTCCACATGTTCAGTATCTTCCAGATCCCACAGTTCATCTTTTAAGCCACAACACCAGCTCCTCCAACCATGCCTGGCAGTGGGGAATAATACTGTGTCCTTCGCCTTCCCGTAGTCTCTTGAAGTACTTCCCACACTTGGTCACGGTAATTTACTCCCAGTGATTTCTTACAATGCCCAGACCCTGACGCCTGGGTTCTCCCTAAACGGCCAAACACTTTTCCTCCTACTAGTGCCCTGACTCAGAGATCTCCACACTTGGACTCATAGTAAAGCAATATTAGGGATCATAATTCCAGGGTTCACGGACTCAAAGGTACACACAGACTTCATTTCCTTGAAGGTGGAGCTGAGTTCACCTTTTATGTCCATGTTCTTCCTTCCTTCTGAATTCATGGAGATTTGAGTTACTGGGTTTCCTTGAGGCCTATACGATGGTTGTGTGTAATAGTTTCATTGGCCTGGAAATTGCCTAGCTAATTACTGATGAATTCTTCTGGGTGTGTCTAGGTGAGGCGTGGAGATGTGTGCTAAGCAGAACGGGAAGCTCCCCTTCAGCCACACTCACAAAGAGCTTCATTCGAGGCTACGGAAGATGCTCTGCAACCCAAGAGTAGGCACAGTGGTCCAACACAGGCCCTGAAGAGTCAGGGCCGACCCCTGGGGTCGCTGTCTATGGCTACCATCATCATCCCCACTTTCCTCTAAGAAGACTTCAGGCTCCCAAAATGCGATGGCCAGCTTCTAACCAGCTTACTGAATTACCTATATCCCAGAATCATTTTGGATATTATTTGAGGTTTCAGTTGGAGGCCCCAAGTTTACCAAGCTAATTTCCAAATCTCCAATCAGAGTGACGCAAGCAACTGACACATCTGGCCCAACACCGGAGCACCCTGGCCAGTGCTCAGTCTGTCACAGGACCTCTTCGAGTTTCTCGGGTGTATTACAGGTACATAGAGCACCTTCACTATGAAACCCAGAACCGGGGCCACTCAAACTCCAAGCTCTGCTTGGGGCTTGAGTGCCCCCGGAACTTCCATACAGATCCGCAGTTACACAGTCTTTCTGTTGGAGGTTTTAGCCAGTCCTTCTTTCCCAAACGTCTTTTCCATGTCTTCCATCCTTAAAGCCTGGTTCTAAAGGAGCATTTCCTAGACCCTGCTTCAAACTTTTGTTCTCCACCCTTCAAGTATAATCCTGATTTCTAGCTTGGCTGTGCCACGGATGCCTAAAGCACCAGTAAATCCCTGCTCTTTGATTGACTGTCTATGAGGCAGTGACAAGGCACCTCAGTAGGTGACACAGTCCAAGAAACACGGGTAGTGGTCCTGAGAGTGTCACTCCTGAGCAGCTCATCGAGCCTCAGTGCTCCGGGGTCCGCATTTCTGTGGTAAGCAATCTGAATGACTGTGAAGTTTCTCTCCAACTTTTCCACTCCTGTGTGCCATTGCTTAAAATTGATAATCACTTCTCCCTTAGTTATATCCCTTCTTACCTTCCTTGTAGAGGCTGACATTTCCAGTTTGTTTTAACCTTGGAGATAGGTGGATATTTTGTTTTGTTTTGTCTATTCTGCTAATTTCTTCTGAGTGGTAGCACTTACATTTTCCCCCTAACCTCTTTGTCTCAGCTTCCATGTATATCACTGTTATTTGTATATAAACCTCTCACTTTTCTTGTTAACCCTTAGTTCCCTCTGAATATTTCTCCTTCCTAAACATATATATATATATACACACACACACACACACAACATATGTATATAACATATATAATCAACCCCTGCACAAGTTATTTAATAATTTTTTCTCACAAGAGGCTCCATTTGCTTTCTGCATTGATAAAGAGTTTTCAGTGTTGTCAGTATATGCATCTCAGGTTACCTACTAACTCATGGCATTTTAAGTTTGTACCAAGGATACACCAATAGTAAGTTATCCTTGAAATAATGGCTGGTGTTTCCGTCAGACCTTCTAAGTATAGGAAAGGTTATAAGAAGTTACATGCTGCTTATTAATGTCTAATCGCTTATGTTAGTCCCATAAGCAAAAACAAAAAAATTAGCAACTACAAGTTGACAGTGACATAAACACCTGTCTAGCTAAATTCCTTATCAAGTACATGTTCCAACACGTACAAGAATATCACCTTTAACATAAATGGCTTTTCCTAGAATGCTGAAGTTACATCAAGGGAAGGGAAGATCTGGGAGTAGCATAAATGAAAAATTACTGAGTCTGTGTCACTGAAATGGTAAATAAAGTGTCCACCCTATTCTATTTCTCATTTTTTTCATGAATAAATGTGGTCCTAATATCCATAAAAATTTCACAACAATCTTTGAGTCCATTAATTCATGTAATCCCCTCCAAGCAAAATAAAATATGCTGTTTTCTCTAATCTTAAGAGTAAAGATGTATCTCTGATTAGTCCATCTTTGGACTAATCACCAAGCTCTCCAAGTTGCTACACAAAAGCATTAAGAATATTCAAATATACATGTCAACTTGTATCATGCAAACCGAGACTTTTCTATGCTATATCCCATAATGAATGGCAAGAAACATTTTAAAGTAATATCCAAGGAAAACCCCATTGTCCATAAATTGGAGCTGACATTACGCCACAACATCCTTAGATTTTCCTCCTAAATTTTTTGACATATAATTGACAAATAAAAAATTGTAAATATTTAAAGTACACAGTGTCGTAAATCAACACACATATGCAACAAACATTGTACCTATGCAAAACTTCAAATATAGCATGGTCCTTATTCCTCACGGTGCAAGGGGTAAGTAAGACTCTAACTCACACAGAGGCAAATAAGCAGGCCTACGGACAGTGAGTTCAAAAATTAGCTAACTAATCAGGCGAGTGTTTATTTAATACAACCCTTTTGCCACCTGTGAAGGCATCTCTTCCCCTTCTCCACTTCAGAGACATCTATATCTCTGACAAGACCAAATATCCATTTAATCGAGGATAAACAAACTGCAAGGGAGGGGTCAATGCAAAGATAATGAAGAAAGTGCAGCCACTTACCGCTCTGCCATGCGCTTACATCTCCTTCTTTAATGGATTTACAATGATAATCTATAATCAAGGTACAAGGACGGACTTAATTACAAGGAGCTCTAAGTAACTTTGAGCAAATTATAGATCATCCGCTGTGGTGTACAAACCAACTTAAGTAAAATACTCCCAGTCAGGAAACCTCTTATCTCAAAGACAAAAGGATTCCTACTGGCCCATGAGCACCAGCTGCCTGAGCACTTACAGGGACTCTCCAGACCCCATTCCCTCCAGGAAGCCCCCTGTTCTGCTTCCTGATTCATATCATGTGCTAATATTTTAAAGAAGAAAAGCCACCTACAAGCATCCCTTTGAAAGAAGCCCAGAGGCAAAGTCTGAATGAACGACATACTTTTCATAAAGGAAGTAATCAAGCTAAAAGAACAACCCTGTGTCCCTTGCAAAGGCCATGACCTTGAATTTGAATCTTCTTCTAACACAAAGAATGTACACAATTGCTGAGCTCAGGGTTAGATCCTCATAGGAACTTTGCAACTCCTTCCCTCCAGGGTTAGAATTCAACTGTAGAAATTGTGGGTGCAGAGCGGAATCTAAATGGCATCTAGAGACTCCCCTCAGCCTTGTAACTGTCCAAATACCTCAGTAACTTTTAAATGAACTTAAATATATTTCAAGAATTTGTAGCTTCCAGACTGCTCTCTCAGTATAAAGAGAATTATTATTTGAAAGGGAATTATTATTACTTCACAAACACAGTGAGCATTACCCAAAGCTAAGAAATGTTCTCAGAGGTGGTCGGCCTTGATTCGAGCTGGCTTTCTGATCAGATACCTGTCTTTCTGAGCTTGCAGGAAAGAAGTTAAGCTGTGTGCCTCTGTGTATCGTGAACAGAAGGAGATACTTGTTTCACTTTGAAAAATCAATAATAAAACTCTGTAATCACGTAAGTCAGTGGCACGTAGTAAAAAACAATTCCTCCTTGGCCCAAGATCCACAGTGTTCTTATAGACTTGTTTTCCTAATACCACGTTTGCAGCTCCCAAACCAACACATTAATGAGGCTTCCAAGGAATTGCCATTTCCCTCCCCACATTCTACCTCTGACCCACTGGGGCAAGTAGCTTAACTACAGAAGGCCTTGACCGCCTTTCTTTGTCTCTCTGATTCAACTGCGTCTGTTGCCTTGGGTCTACCAAGCTCAGTGGGACGGCTGGCCAGAGCAGAGTGAAGCATCAGCCAACCCTGGAACAATGAGGCCCTTTCTCTGGCTGTCACATGAACAGTGTTGTGCTGCAACCATTGTCCCTGCAGTAGGGAAGAAAGGCATGGGTTCTCACAGGCCAACTATTCTCCGTGACCCCCTCTAGCCAAGTCACTACAGTTTTTTTAAAAGGCACACTTTTTGAAGGGGCCTTATAATCCTAATGAGGACTCTTACACCCTCGTGGACCACTTGCATCAGCACACCTTTGTTAAAAATACACATCCCCCAAGCCCAAGCAAACACGTACTGATCCAATGTCCAAATGCCAGTATTTGCAAACGATTCTTGAGCCTCAAAAGTTTGACAACACAGGCTAAACAAATGCCTCAAGAGCCTCCCTCCCTACACAGGCCTGCCTTCGCACATCTGTTACGGGATGAGCTAGAAGTGAGAATATTGCAAGGACTTCATACCATGACGACCCAATTTTCCTATGGGAGGCAAAAATCACTTGGGAAAAGGAGGGGCAAAAAAGATACCCCGGCCATTAAAATCCTCTGTGCCACAGGGCCACAGCACCTCCTCTGATGGGCTCACAGAGCCTCCCCTGGAAGGAACTCTCCGAGCAGCTCTCAGAACTGTCTACCTGACCCACACCCAGCCTACCCTGACTGGGTATTATTTTTCATCTAGACTTTATTTGTTTGTTATTTGTTTGTTCTTTTTGTTTGTTTTTTGACACAAAGTCTTGCTGTGTTACAGGCTGGTCTTACACTCAGCATTCCGAGCTGTTCTTGAACTCACTGTATAGCCCGAGCTGGCCTCAAGGTCTTGTGATCCTCCTGCCTCAGCCTTCTGAAGGCTGTGATTGCAGGTATGCACTACCACACCGAGCTAGACTTTTTTTTAAGGCAAGAATTTCTCAGTAATTACCCATAGTACTTATTGCTATGCTCCATAGAACTAATAAATATCTGTTGGAACAAAAATAATCAGACTAATTCTTTTTTTTTTCTGCAGTGCCAGGGATTGAACCCAGGAGCGGATATCCACCACTGCATTATACCCCCAACCATTTATATTCTTTGTTTTGAGATAGATGTTCAGTATATTGCCCAAGCTGGCTTCAAAGTTGTAATCCTTGTGCAGCAGGCTCTTGGGTAGCTGAAAATACAAGCATGTATCTCTATGCCAGGCTGCAGTTACTTTTTTCAAGAACCAAAGTCACATCTTGCCATCAATTCCTCATCCAAATTTCTTAAAAACAGAAAAGTACCCCCCTCCAGATATCAATGGAAATGGGGATTTACATTTCTCATATATGTTTTGATTGTAAAATTAATCCCTGGGCTTAAAACAGAGGTTTCATAGTTCTAGCTCATTCTATGAGAAACAAGTTAAATTTGTGTACTTTGATGCTAAATTTGTGATCCATAATTATTTTTTAAAGACAAACAGAGGTGGTTACCAGAAATATCACCGCCTCCTGAGACTGCTGTCCACTAGCCAAATGCATGACGACGCTCCTGTGGTTGGACGCGATGTTAAAGACAAGGTGCTTGGGCAGCCCCAGCCATGGGCCCACCTTGCTCAAAGAGAAGACGTTCTTCACAGATGTTAATACTCCACACACACCTATCAAGCCTTCCATACTGAAATACTATTTTCTTTGTCTTAGAAGTGAGGCCAGTATGATTCATCACCCTCTGAGTAGGAAGTTGAGGTGGTTAAATGCTTTACATAGATTTTTACCTAGGAGAATAAATCACTGGAAATGAAGCAGGAGAGGAAATCTGTAGAAACGAACAGTGATAACAACAGGATATATCATCACATTCACACTTTCGCATGGGCTAATGGCACAGAGCATGGGGCACCCAGGCCCATCGTCACAGCCGCTCACAGTTCTACCACTGAAGGCCTAGGAAGCAAAGTGACATTGGTTTGTGTCTCACTGTTTTCCTTATAGTATGAGAAATTCTTCTACTAAGTGTTCTAAATTGATCCTCTACAATAACTGTAAAAATGAGAAGTAAAAAAAATATTAAACAATGAAGAGAGATTTTTAAAAAGTCAGTTTAAAAAATTGAGGGAAATTCTGATACAGAGAATAAGACCAGACCCAAGGCATGCAGCACTCCAGGCAGAAAACTGTGCAGGCTTCAATAAGGTGTAAACCTTTGTTTGTTTGTTTGTTGTTTGTTTTGGTACCAGGGCCTTCACATTGAGCTACATCCCCATCCCTTTTTCATTCTGTATTTTGAGATGGGGTGTAGCTAAACTGCTAAACTGCCCAGACTATGTTTGAACTTACAATCTTCCTGCCTCAGCCTTCCCGAGTACTGAGATTACAGGCCTGTGCCTCTGTACCCAGCAAAAAAATGTTACATTAGAAACAGAATTGAAAAAAAGGACAAATTAGCAGAACTCAAGGAATCTTACATTAATTCTTAAAACTAAGCTATGGTATCAAACTAAATACTGAGGGCACAGCCCTGAGAACCTGCGAGCATTGGCGGCCCTCCGTGTTGCCGTGTTCGGGGCCCGACCATCTGGGGTTTGTGTTGCCTTTATTGACACTGCCACCTCCCTGCCTGTGAGACAGGGACTCTCGCACAGCAGCTGAGGAATGGACATTTCCTCTTGTTTAGCTGGTGGCAGAGCTGTCCATGAGCCAAAAGTTCAGTCTTGGCAGCAGCAGCATCTTTGTCATTACCGTAGAAATTATTCATTCCTATACACGAATGTTTTTGCTCATTTTCACTATTACAGAAAAAGGAATGGGAAACAGAGAAATTCAAAGCCTAATAGCAACCAGAAGTATCTTCCTGGTAAACTTGACTTGTCATATGATAATGGAAGTTATTAAGCATAACAGTGGCAAACCTTTAATCTGAATCACACACTTACTGAACTTGAATAGATCAACCGCTGTTTAAATGAGGAAACAACCATATTTATAGAAAACTTAAAGAAGGAAAAATTAAAGGCATATACCCTGAATTCTGCATAAGTGGCAAAGAATTATTTGAGATTTTGCAATGCATTTGGCTTCCTAGAGCCAGTATTCCGCATGACACATAACTTTTGCATGATTTTTAGATATACTTTCAGGAACGCACTCTTTCAGGAAAGTAGGAAACAGTGTTCAACCAATTGCCCTGGTTTTGATCAAATACAAAAACACATACGAAAATGCTTTACAAACTAAAAAGCACAAGGAGAAAGGCGGTTATTTTTATTGGCATTGGCACCTCCACCCTGGCGCCCTCACACTGTCTATGTACGACCCGAACTACCCCGAAGTATAAGCACAGCTCTCCCGTCGTGGTTCCTACCGTAATGTCCAATTTTCGATGTTAGTTCCGCGCTCTTCCGTGCTTCAGAGACCACTTAGAATGATATGACCAACTACCATATCTTTTTTCCAGTCCAGGCTAGGATTATTATAGAGCAGTGGTGCAAACCTAGGTGGCCCACATGTTACTTGTTTTTCTTTTAAGACAAAAGATGTTAATGTACGAGTTGTTTTTTCTAAACTAAGACCTCAGTATTCAGGTTTAACTGTGGTGCTGGCACTTTGCAATACTCACTTTGAAGTGAGTTTTGGGTTGCAGTTTGGGCACACATCTCTAAAAGGTTCGCCATTCCTGCTGTAGAGAATATGCAACCAAATAATGATTTCTTCACTGGCTTCTCCACAACTCTTACAGCTGCACAGTGATTGCCCCAAGCACTCTGTGCATTGAAGAAATAAACTACTGTTCTTTCATTCATCCTTTTCTCACATTCTCTGGGCATCTATGATGTAACGACTCTATGCCAGTCATTTTGATAAGGGCTTCCAATAAAGAAGAAAAGAAGGTCAAAGACATTTCCAGGAGGAAAAATGACATACACATCTAGGTCATGGAGGGATGAAAGGACACAATATATTTGGGTAACAAGATGAAGATTTGTGGTGGCCACAGAGCTGGAGAATAGGAAGCAAGCAATCAACCCACGGAAGACAGGGCAAAAGTGGTCATGTTTATAAGAAAGAGAACTGGCTTTATGCCATAGCCAGTGTTTCTCCAAAAGTGGCCCGAGATCAACCTCTAGAAGGTGCGCTTGGGAATGTGCTCAACATGCAGATTTCTGGCCCTTGAAGATAGAGCTCTGGATCTGCATTTTCAACAAGTACACTCACTTCTAGAGATCTGCCAAAGTGTTTTCAAATAATAGAATGCTATGCTCAGATCTGTATTTTAAACACAGGCTATCGCTAAGCAGACAATCAAGAACCAGGCAAATCAATTGCTGCTAAATGAGCACGTTACTTGGCTTTGCACTAGAGCCACCTGGGAACTTGTGAAAATGTAGACTTCTCACCTCACCCAAGACTTACTGCCACTGAGTCAAGATGGAGGGCGCTAGGATTTATATTAAGTGGAACCATATAAAATTGACACTTTTCAGGTAAAAAATGGTCAAGTACTAGCAATTTCTTCTATTTCAATCTGATATTTTTAACAAATATCCTCCATATGTCGGAACTGCACAAAAACTTGAGAACAGCTGAAGTACAAGCAGAGCTAAAGGCTTTTTAAATTAATTATTGCTATCATTATCTACATTGATTAATGTGCAAAGATGGAAGTTTCATAATTTATGTACCTAAAACAAATATTAAAAGAAAAAAAGGGGTCAAAAACAGCCACCAAATGAAATAAGGCAATCAATTTAAGAGTTTCTGAGTCAGAAGGAACACGAAAGATTGTCCACCACTACTCCCCCCCCTACACACACACACACTTGCAGTTTATCTCTGAGGAAACTCGTGTTTAAATGGAGACATATGCTGCTTGAGGTCATGCTGAACACTTTATTCAATTCCTCCACAGTGCCTGTCTTTACATGCCTCTAAAAGTGTTGGGGATTTAATTTACTGGGTTCAAGTGTCACATGAAGGAAGCCCTAACATGCTTGAAATGAAGTCGGGTATTCATAAAGCAAATACCTATGCACACTCATTTGTAAAATATAACTAGAGAACTTAAATAATACAAAAGTCAGGGCAGTTTTCAAATGTAATCGTAAATATTTATGCATGAATGGCTGGCCTCTAAAAACTTAGTTAAAGGAGGTATTTTGATGCAAAGCACTTCCAAGGAAGTGGGCTGTGGACCTAGTATAAATTTCCAAACTTCTCACCTGTGCCAAGCACTCTTGCGTTCAGCCAATTCCCACATCCCTACAGATCCCAGCCCTGCCACGGACAGCACTTTGCTTCCCACTGACTGTGCCCAAACCAAAAAGCAATATAAAGATCACATCTGAGCTAAGTTTAACAATTCATCGCGTCTGACCTGAGGCTCACACATGCGCAATCTGCAAGACCCCCACACACAGGAATAAACTAACAGTGAGTGTTAGTAAAAGTTACATAATAACAGCAAGGCAACAGTTAACACTACCTCCATAATAAAATCATGCTAACATGCCTACTATGTGGCAAGCCTCACATGCATTAACTTATTTAAGTCCTTCTAACTCTCCAGGATAAGCACTATTATTTAGCAGACTGATTTTATAGATGGGGATAAAGAGGTTACATAACTGGAAAGCTGCACAGTGGAGAGTTGAGCCCAGGTACCCTGACACCCAGTGCTTATCAACAGAGCTCTTTGACTGCTGTTCAGCGAAACTAAAAGCCTGCAAGCTGACATCCCGGAACACATATCAGGAGGAGGGCGTTCTGCGTGGTGTCATCTGGCCTATATTTCCATCCCCAAGGTCTGCAGTACTTTGATTTGGGAAGACTATGCACAAAGTGAGACCCAATACTCAATAAAGTAAAGCAAGAAGAACCAAGAAGGACTGTCATTCTCTGCCACGGCACGCTCAGCACTACTGACAACAGTTAAGAGCAGTTAATTCGGGCTAATAAGAACTGAAAACCGACTCTGGAGGAAGAATGAGGTCTTCTCTTCATGTGAGGATATTCTTGGAAGCCATGAAAATATCACCATATTTTATGTATTCAGTGGTATCGTGAAAGGAAAGAGAGAACAAAATATTTTCCTAAACCAGGGCAAAAAGCCCTACATCAAAGGAACTTAGGAAGAGTAACCTGCGAGGTAAATCTCTCTTAAGTGACTACGGCTTGGACAACTGGCCTTTCCAGCATTCCCCGAGGAGCCAGGCGTTCTGACATGGACCCTGAAGTCCAACCTCCCAACATGTAGCCCTGGCACCCCTAAAGAATGCTAAGGATGTGGGAAGGGGGAGCATCCCGCAAGCTGCACAATCTGAATTTCAAATACTAGAGAAAGAAAAGTTTAGAAAACAAGTCAAGATCCCAGAGAAGTGAAGCAGATCTGAAAGGAAAGACCCAGCTGAAACTGCTTTCTGTTCTCGGGTTCCCCCTCAAATCTCCCCCAATCCAGGTTGATCACACTTCAACACGGAACAAATATTGCACAGCCCAGGAAATGCAAGGCAGGAATGAATGCAAAAAATAGCGGGAAAGTCCTCCTAGCAAAAGTACTCCAAAAATTCCCTACACAGTCCCAAGCAACGCAGGCAAATACACACAATAACATTAAACTCGAAGACACATAGACAACCCGGGCGCCCCTCGCGCCCCCCGTCAGTCTGCACCCCAGGCCCCCTGCCCGAGGGGTTTATGCGACCCTCGCCCACAAGAAGCCCCGCAGCGTCCGTCCACGCTCAGCGGCCCCGAGAGTCGAGTTTGTCCAACTCTTACCCAGATTCAGAGATAAAATTCGCAGCGCAGCCGGTCTTCCCCAACGCCAGCCCGTTCTCAGAGCGCTGCGCGCCGCCAGGCAGCGTCGCGGAGAGCGCGCGGCCTCTCCCTCGCGACGGCACCAGGGCACCAGCAGGTGGCCGCGGCTCCGCGCTTCCACACTCCGGTTTTGCTCCCCGCCACGAAGTTGCTGCAAACTTGAACAAGGTTTCTTCTGTCTGGCCCGAGATGCTGGAGGCGGAGGCGGAGGCGGAGGGTAACCTGAGCCGGCCGGGGCGCCAGCAGTTGCCGGTGCCGCAGCTGCCGGGCGAGGCTGGGGTCCTCGGTCCCGCTGCGCCCGCCGCGCTCTCGGGCGACGCCGCCCCCCGCAGGCTGCCCCAGTCCCTGCGCCTCCCGCCGCCTGGGGACCGTGCACCGCTCGGCGCCGAGTTGGAGACTCGCGGTCCGCGCAGCGCCTCGCGCGGAGACCGACGACGCGATGCGTGGTCCCGGGCCAGCGCCCCGCGAGCGCCGGGCGGACAGCGCGTCCCGGCGGCGTCAGGGAGGAGCGCGCTGCGGGCCGAGAGGGCAGGGCGCGCGGTCGGGAGCCGCGGAGAGGCCGGGGCAGAGGGGGCGAGGGCGAAGCAGCCGGGCACGGGCGGAGGGAGAGGCGCTGGGGCTCCGGAGGCCCGGCCTGCCCGGCCCGCGGTTTCCTGGCGAACGGCGCCCTCTGCTGACTCGCCGAAGAGCCCCCAGAGCCGGACCGGAAGGGAACTCCGTGAAGGGACAGCGCCTGGCTGTGGGCCGCGCACAGCGCAGTTCCTTCCCTGTCCACTAGCGCCTTCAGACGACGGAGTTTGTGGACGACCCAGAAGGATGCAAACCACTCCGATCGCCAGAAAGTTCTTTTTTACGTTAATTCTACAAACAAGAACCATTCCAAAGTTGCACCAGATCATCTTTTCTTCCTCTCCTCGCTGCGAATGCGTTCCTTTTGGAGAACTCTTAAGTGCCTGCTCCTCCCAACCAGGAACAGCTCCTGGCAAGCAGGCCGGGCTGCACATTTATGTCCGTGTGAATGCCCAGCAGGAATGAGTGACCATCCTCATTGTCTGAACAGAAATCCACGTCTGAAGGCCCCGCGTTCCTCTCCCCTGGAAACACGGGGGAAGAATGGCCTCGTTCATCAGCTGGTCGACTCGAGGCGTCAGAGTCCTCTGGCAGCAGCGGCCTCGTTTCTCTCGGGGGACCACCCTTCCCTACATACGGAGTAGTCTGGATGGGGAGGTCTGTTAGGATGGTCCAGCGTCAGCCTGCTTGGCGGTGCGCACTGACCTAAACTGGCTCTTCAGTCCCTTCCAGGAACCTGAACTTTAATCAGAGCAGTGCAAGGACAAATAACGCTCAGGCTGAGCCATAGGACTGTTTTGTAGGGACATTGGCCATTATTTTAGGCCACTTGTTCCCCGACGATAATCTGCTTATGGAATTGTTCTACTTTCCTTTGAATGCTTTAGTCAATTTTATTGAGACATAGCTTATGTTCAGTACATTGCACACATATGAAGTGCAGTTTGATGCCTTAGGAACAACATAAACAGCTGTTTAGCTGCTACCACAATTGACCTAATGAGTAATTCCCTGTCCCCAAAGCTTCTTTTCGAAGTCAACCCCCACTTCACGTCTCCACCCCTTTTTAAATTTTTTAAATTTTGAGACAGGGCCTCACTAAGTTGCCAGGTTGGGCTTAAATTTGTGACCTTCCTGCCCAGCCTTCTAGAATTCTGAGATTAGAGGCATGGTGCTAGCTTGTTTCTCTTACCTCATAGGAGAATCAACAGTTCATACATGTGTTTAGCCATTCTTTATGTCTGGATTTTGTTCAAGAACTCTCTAGCTAAACCTATGTCTTCAAGATTTCTACCTACTTTCTCTTCTAGTAGATTTGGTGTTTCTGTTTTAATATTGAGATCTTTGATCCATTTTGATTTAGTTTAGCACATAGTGATAGACATGGGTCTAGTTCTAGTCTTAGCATGTGGAAAGCCAGTTTTTCTTGCACCATTTACTGAAGAGGCCATCTTCCTTCCAGTGAACATGTTTGGCCTCTTTGTCAAAGATAACATGGCTGAGTGTGTTTAGAGTTGTGTCTGCATCTTCTAAGCTGTTCCACTGATCCTCAGGTGTTTTTTTTTCTCTTTTTGGTCATAGTAGCTTTATATTATATGGCTATTTCATCACAGTGGCTTTGTAGTGTAATTTCAAGTCAGAGATTGTGGTACCTCCTGTCTTGCCTTCATTGCCCAGGATTGCTTTTGCTATTCTAGGGCTCTTCCAATAACTTCTAGGAATATTTTCTTTAGTTCTGTGAGGTACGCTAATGATATTTTGATCAGGATTGTATTAAATCTGTGTAACAGTTTGAGGATGTAGCCATTTTCATTGTATTGGTTCTTCCTATCCACAAACAAGGGATATCTTTCCATTTTCTGAAATCTTCTTCAATCTCTTTTTTAGAGAACTATAATTTTGAATGTAAAGATCTTTTACTTCCTTTGGTAAATTGATTCCTAAGTATTCATTTCTTTCTTTCTTTCTTGGATGCTATTGTGAAAGGTATGGGTTCCCTAATTTCTCTCTCAATGAATTTGTTATTGTGTACAGGAATGCTATTGATTCTTAAGTGATGATTTTGTATCCAGTTACCTAACTGAATTTTGTTGTTAAGTCTGCAAGTCTTTTGGTGCAGTTTTGGGTGTCTTCTGTGTAGAGTATCATGGCATCTGCAAATAACAATAATTTGACTTCCTCCTTTCCTATCCTTACTCATGGTATTTCTTTCTCTTATGTAATTGCTCTGGCTAGTGTTTCCAGAGCTATATTGAACAGCAGTGATGGTCTTCAGTGATATCACCCTGAACATGCCCGATCTTGTCTGAATAGCAGCAATGATAGTGGCTAGCCTTGTCTTGTTCTTGATTTTAGAGTGAAAGCTTTCAGTTTTAACTGTTTAGTAGAACGTTGGCTGTTGGTTTGTCATATGTGGCTTTTATCAATTGAGATAAAGACTATCTGTTCCAATTTTCTGTAAGGTTTTTATCCTCAGTGGATGCTGGACTTTATCAAATGCTTTTTCTGCGTCTATTTAGATGATCATGTGATTTTTGTCCTTTGCTCTGTTAATATGGTGTTTTACCTTTATTTGAGTATATTGAACCATCTCTGTATACTTGGGATGAACCCTACCTGGTCATGGTGCATAATCTTCTTGATGATTGGCTGCATTCTCTTTGCCAGGATCTTATTAAGGATTTTTGCATCTATGTTTGTTAGGGAGATTGGCCTATAGTTCTCCCTTGTGGTTGGACCCTTCTCTGGTTTTAGTATCAGGGTAAAGTTTGGGAATGTTGCTCGCCTTTCTAGTTCAGAACAGTTTGAGAAGTAATGGCATTAGATCTCCTCTAAATTTCTTGTAGAACTCAGCTGTATATCCATCAAGACCTGGGCTTTTCTTCATTGGTAGGTTTTAATTATGTTTTCAATTTCCTTGACTGATATGGATTTAGGATTTTTATATCTTCTTGATTCAGCTTTGATAGTTCATATGAATCTAGGAATCTGTCCATTTCATTTGTGTTTTCCATCTTGTTAGAGTAAAGTTTCTCCAAATAGGTATTGATGATCTTCTCTGCAGAACCTGTTGTGATTTCACCCTTTTTATTCCTAATTGCATGAATTTGAGTCTCCTTTTTTGATAAGGTTGGCTAAGGGTTTATCAATTTTATTTAATTTTTCAACAAACCAACTCCATGATTCATTGACTCTTTGTATTGTTTTTTTGGTCTCAATTGCATTAATTTCTGCTCTGATCTTTATAATTTCTTCCCTCATATAAGCTTTGGACTTGACTTGTTCTTCTTTTTGTAGCAGTTTGAGATTGAGCATTAGGTTGTTTATTTGACCTGATTCTGTCTTACTGATATAGCTATTCACTGCTATCAATTTTCCTCTTAGGTCTGATTTCATTGTGTGTCATAACTTCCTATGTGTTGTCTCAGCATTATCATTTAATTATCGATATTAATTTCTTCTTTAATTTCATCTGTGACTCATTTGTTGTTCAGTAGGCTGTTATTTAATTTCCATGTATTTATGGAGTGTTTGTGGTTTATTTTGCTGTTGATTTCCAGTTTCATTGCACTATGGTCCGACAATATGCATGAGATAATTTCAATTCCCTTGCATTTACTTACACATGTTCTATGGGCTATTTTGGAGAATGTCCCATGTACAGCTAAGAAGAATGTGTACTCTGATGTGGGTTGGAACACTCTGTAGACATCTCTTAAGTCCATTTGCTCACAGCTTTGATTCAGTTCTGATATTTCTTCATTGATTTTTGTCTAATTGATCTTTCTATCTGTGACAATGGGGTGTTAAGGTCTCCCATTATAATTGTGTTAGTGCTTATTTGATTTTTTTATGTCCAGTAATATTTGTTTTATGTAGTTAGGTGCTCCAGTACTTAGTACATGTGTATTTATGATTGTAAATTCTTCTTCTTGGCATTTTCTCTTAACAAGAACATAGTGACCTTCATCTCTTTTGATCTGTCTTGACTTAAAGTTCTCATTGTCTGCAAATAGAATAGCTATGTCTGCTTTTTTTCTGGGTTCCTGTCACATGGAATATTGTTTTTTACCCTTTGACTTTGAGTGTATGAATTTCTGTTTTAGTTCAATGTATTTCTTGCGTGCAGCATATTGTTGGGTCTTGTATCTTGATCCATTCTGCCAGTTGATTTCTTTTGATTAGTGAGTTGATACAATTTATATTGATGGCTATAATTGACATGTATTGACTTAGCCTTGTCATATTATTATCCTCTTCCTGGTCTTTCCCCTCTGTTTAATTGCTTGCTCTGCCTGGTAGCTTTTTCTTTTTTTTTTTTTTTTAATAATTTTATTTTAAAGACAAAAGAATGGAGACATATGAACCAGAAAAGCCATAAACAATACAGAAAATACAAAGTTATACAGAATATAGTAGGGAATTAGCACTGGATGTTGTATTACATAGTTATCTTCACATTAGTTAACACAAAAACATTAAAGGAAATACCAAATTATAGAGAAGAGAGTAGGGAATTTGCACTGGATGCTGTATAATATAAAGTTATCTTCACTTCTGTTAATACAAGAACGATTGAGGAAATACAGAATTATAGAGAACATAGAAGGGAATTAGCTCTGGATGCTGTCCTACATAATGTTACCTTCACCTTTGTTACTCAGTTACACAGATGATGGCCCATTTGATCATTCAATTTTTCTCCTCCCTCATCTCCGTTGCCCTCCCACTCAATCAGTCATCTTCCCTGTGATAATAACTGTACTCCTGGGTTTATCGATACCCCTGGACTCTCGCCTTGGGAAGAGATATAGCTGCCTCAGACTATACTATAACATACATGGGTGTATACAAACTGCCATGGTTGGAGGTGGGAAAGCACATATGCTCAGAACGGACCACCTGGCTCCACCCTGACATCGTGCTATGGGTGGGGGCGGGTCAAGTCCATGAGGTGCCCTGAGCAGGGCCCTCAGCAGAGCAGCCACTGGGCCCACTGCAGAGCATCAGAGGAGCAGCTGCAGGGCCCACAGCGGGGCAGCTGCGGGGCCCACAGTGGCGCAGCCGCGGGGCACGTGCCCCCATCAGGGCACCCTCTGTGACCCTTTTGTCTCTGTCCCATTGCCTTTATGCCAGAGGCCCTTTCTTCTCCTCCCACCTCCTCCTGATCTCCAGCATTACCATTCCCCACCCTTTGCAGCTGGGCAATGGGTCTCTGAAGCTGAAGCTGCAAACGCCGAAACTAGGACGCGGGCCAAGGGTGTGCCCGGAGCAGCGACCTCCTCCCTCTCCGTCTCATCTCCCTCCAACTGCGCCACGGCAGATCCGCGATCCCCTCCTCCAGAGGAGGTTTTACTTAGACCTTCCGAGGGTTTCAGTTCCCATCCCAGATCCCTCTCGAGTTCAGGACATCCACCTCCTTCCTCTCTGTCCTTCACATGTTGCCACACTGCTATGTCTGAGTGGCATTCCTCCGGGAGGTTCTTTCTCTGCTGCCTACCCGGTCGCCATGGGTTCATACAAGGTTCATACATGCAAGCAGTATGGAGACACTCTTGTTGCTCGTATTAGTAGTTTGGGGTGAGTCCTGAATCCTGTGGACTCGTCCCATTGCTGTCAGGAACAGGTGGTGATTACGCAGGCCACCGAGGCTCAAGGTGTTCACAGAGGGCGTTCAGGGTTGGAGTTGAAGGTCAGTAATTCAGTTCATGCTTCCTGCTTGATGCTGGAGTGAGAAGGGCGTGGGGCCGTGTGATCCACCTCCATCTGCAGCTCTCTCTTGCTGTTGTGCTCCAGTTCCCTTTGTTCCTTGGCTGGATCCCTGGGAGTTGCTGTGGCTCTGATGTCACTGCTGATGCACTCCACCGCTCCCCACTGGCAGCAGCCCATACAGTTGAGAGGCAGGAGGCCACAGCCTGGAGGCAGGCATAGAGCTGGGTGTGGTGGGATGTGTACTGGCTGCTCTGGCTCCACCTTGCCTCCAGGTGCTGATTAGGAAGGTTGCTGCAGGGTGGGGGCTCCTGGCTGTTGCAACCTCTCATCCTCACACTGGATTTGACAAAAGTTCCCAACCACCATTGCCTCTTTTCCTGGCTGCACCCTCTCCTCTCCAGACCTGGACCAGCTCTTGGAACTCCGCTCTCCCCTGGCCGAGTTGGGAGGCTTCCATGAGCGTGGGTCTCCGAAGCTGAAGCTGCGATTGCTGGAACGAGGGCTTGGGCCAAGAGTGTGTTTGAAGCAGTGGCTTCCTCTTTCTCTGTCTCTTCTCCCTCCGACTGTGCCACGGCGGCCCTCTGATCCTTTCCTCCAGGAGAGGTTTTGTTTCGTCTTTCCTAGGGCTTCAGTTCCCATTTCAGATCCTTCTTGGGTTCAGGGTACACACCTGTCTCCTTTCTGTCTTCATATTGCTATATTTCATTGTCTGGGTGGTAATCCTCTGGGAGGTTCTCTCTCTGCTGCCTACCCGGTCGCCATCTTCCC
>PVLD010008124.1:0-86318 GCA_004027595.1 Dinomys branickii | reverse complement strand
TGCCGCTCCAAGCACACCCCTGGCCCACGCCCTCGTTTCGGCATTCGTAGCTTCAGCTTCGGAGACCCATTGCCCAGCTGCAAGGGGTGGGGAACGGTAATGCTGGAGCCACATGGTCTGGACCCGCCCCCACCCATAGCAGGATGACAGGGTGGAGCCGGGCGGTCCGCTGTGAGCATATGTGCTTTCCCACCTCCAAGCACGGCAGTTTGTATACACCCCTGTATGTTATAGTATAGTCTGAGGCAGCTATATCTCTTCCCAAGGTGAGAGTCCAAGGATATAGATAAACCCAGGAGTACGGTTATTATCACAGGGAAGATAACTGATTGAGTGGTAGGGCAACGGAGATGAGGGAGGAGAAAAAACGAACTGATCAAAAGGGCCATCATCTCTGTAACCTGAGTAACAAAGGTGAAGGTAACATTATGTAGGACAGCATCCAGAGCTAATTCCCTTCTATGTTATCTATAATTCTGTATTTCCTCAGTCGTTTTTGTACTAGCAGAAATGAAGATAACTTTATATTATACAGCATCCAGTGCAAATTCCCTACTATCTTATCTATAATTTGGTATTTCCTTCAATGTTTTTGTGTTAACTAATGTGAAGATAACTACGTAATACAACATCCCGTTCTAATTCCCTACTATATTCTGTATAACTTTGTATTTTCTTTATTGTTTATGGCTTTTCTGGTTCATATGTCTCCATTCTTTTGTCTTTAAAATAAAATTAAAAAAAAAAACTTTTCTCAGTAACATGTGACTACATAAAAAAAACAAAACAAAATAATAAAGAGAATAATAATGGTTAATGTACTGTGTATCATGTCTTATAAGAATGGCCAAAATAAGGGCTGGGGATATAGCTCAGTGGCACAAGTGCCTGCCTAGCAAATACAAGGTCTTCAGTTCAATCCCCAGTACTGAAAAAAAAAAAAAAAAAAAAAAAAAAAAAAAAAAAAAAAAAAAAAAAAAAAAAAAAAAAAAAAAAAGCCAAAATATTCAGAGTACGAGTCATAAACAAAAAATTTTTACAAAGAAGAAACACAAAAATAAAAGGACAAAACTTTCTTTTCAATAGACAGTTAAATTAGTATGAATGAAACAAATTAGTATCTCTTAAAATATTTTTGAACAACAGAATAGATGATTTGGGGGAATTAGTGAAACTTCTCCCTACTTCTTTATTATCTATCTTCTGCCAGAGAGAGAGAGAGAGAGAGAGAGAGAGAGAGAGAGCAGAGAGAGAGGAAAGACTGCCAAAAAATAAAAAATGAATATGTACTTCAGGAAAAGAAAAATAGTGTGATTTTTTTCAACAGTTGGTGCTATCTTTGAATGGGGACCCTAGAGAATCTCGTATATATCACAGAAAACCCATTACATTGTTGTTCCTTAGAGAAGCAATTAAAAATGTATGTGTGGCAATCTCCATGACCAAGGTTACCTATGCAGCAGTTGCCGTCCTAATACATGTCTGGAAATTAATGAACACCTCTCTGAGTACCTCTTGTAACTGTAGAGGCTGAGGTAACGTATTAATTTCATGACATCTCAATAAATTTAGTATTAAAATATTTATACAAGCTTTTCTTTCCTGAAGTATGTATACATTTTGGGGGGCAGCCTCTGTATATTGAATTTCTCATGTAAAAGAAACCATGCAATATTTAAGCGTGTGTCTGATTTATTTCACTTAACGTTATGGTCTCAAGTTGTATGCATTTGTCTACAAATGTCTCAAGTTTATGACAGAGTAGTACTCCACTGTGTATAAATACCACATTTTCTCAGACACACGTGTGTAAATATCGCATTGTTTCTCTTGTGTGAGAAACTAAAAGCATAAATAAGGACCAAAATAGGTGATATGTATTGGGAAGTAGGAAGAAAATATTCAAACGGGAAGCGGAATAAGGGAGGGGAAAGGGGAAGGCAAGGGAAGGAAAGGGGAAAAGTAGCGAATAGAAGAAAAAATGGAAACAAAGCTTTTGTAAATAAGAAGCATTGAAGGAGAAGGGAATGAGGAAAGAAAGGAATCAAGACTTATCATGTACAGGGCTGGGGATTTAGCTCAGTGGCATAAGGGCCTGCCTGGCAAGTGCAAAGTCCTGAGTTTGATCCCTGGTACTGCCAAGAAAAAAAAAAGACATATCATGTACAGGTAGAAATTCCCTATGATTAATGTGATCATTATGCATATCAAAAATACTAATAAAATTAATTTAAATAAATACCACATTTTCCTTATCCATTCATCTATTGAAGGACATACATGATGTTTCCAAGATCCAGCTGTTTTAATTGTGCTGTTGTAAATATACGTATTTTGCTCTTAATACGTATAACCCCAGCTAGCCACATTACAAGTGTTAGTATCAGACAGTGTAACTTTAAAACATTAGTGTCTTGAGAAGGCATTTATTTGTGGCTAATCTCTGTTGTTCCAATGTTATTGGCTATTTTCCTTTTTTCAGGTGCCAGCTCTCAGAAGAATGGACTTAAACATTAAAAGCCCAAATTCAGGTTCTACGTCATTACCTTTGCAACAGATAATTTTGTCCTAAGGCTACTAAGGAACCAAGAATACCATATACAGGTGAATCATCTCAAAAGAATATTTATTCGGTCCCCCAATTTAATTAAAGAACAAGAGAGAGAAGGTAAGGGTAGGGTACATGCCAAGTTTACATTTTCTTGTGATTTCTTGGCTTAAAGGATGGAGGCACCTTTACAATAAATATCTGTTGAAAAAGAGAAATAAAATTCTACCAGGGGCCCCTACAAGCTGATCTCCAGGGATCAGATATATATATGCATGTAAACACCTACTTGTTATAGAATCCCACAGTGAAAGTTTATGAATCTGTTTTCCTTAGGGACAGCTTAAGGTATTTGTCCTTGTAATGTCTACCTAGTATGATATGAATGAGCCCCAGGAATCTTGATCCTCATTCTGGGATGTTAGAATCTTATCCCAGAACTGAGTTTTATTCTCCAGTGTTCATTCATTCAATATATATGGAAAACATACTATGTTCTATGAACTTCTTTAGGCACTAGGGTCATAGTTGTAAATAAGACAGATAAATTCTAGTCAGTCCCTTAGGACTTCCTAGAGATTTATTTTGTTTTGTTTTCTGAGTTTCTTTTTTATTGTTCTCTTTAAAATAAAACTGAAATTTCAAACACAAAGCTGAAAGAAGTGTAACATTCCCCTACCATCCAGTTTCAATAATAATGGACTAACCACCAGTTTTCTTTCACTGATATTCTACTTTTTCCCCATATTCTATTTCAAACTATTTTGACCATAGATATTGCATCATTTCACTGACAAATGGCTTTTAATATTACATTTTTCCCTTCTAGATACTGAGAATTATACTTTAAGCCATCATCATTTGTGGCAGATTTTACAAGACTTAGTATGTCTTTGTATGTGTGCACACATATAACGAACATGCAATCTACATATATATGCATTCACATTTTCTTCATGTTATGATTACTAGCTACTATAACCATATCCACAAGCGAAAGTTCCATAACATCTCTGGAGATGCAATCACTATAATTAACTATAGGTATAAAAAGAGTGCTCACTGAGGAGTTATTGATTGTCCCTCAAGCCCTATTATACCAGAAGTGTTCTGGTTTTACGACACGGAAATTAGAGTACGTCTTCTAATATCAGTTTATATCAACAGCAATTGCTAAATATTTCTTCTTGAATTACCTATGACATACCTTACCACAGCAAGCATTATTTTTCTTTGCTAGTTAGCAGTCTCTGATTACAAAATATATTCCTTTTATTAACATGGTCCTGACATTACTTTTAGGGAAATTTAAAAAAACATATTATTATGTCACAGGATGATTTGCTTCCTGTACTTTTGTTTAAAGTTTTGAAATTTAATTAAAATCTTAGACTAAGTGAGGGCATGTTTATGTTTTTAATTCATCTGGTCACACTGAAAATCCCTCAGTTGCTTCCTATCATATTTTAAATAAAATTCAGTCCAAATATCCTCACCTGATCTTCTTTTACCTCTAAATGCCTATAGCTATTTTCCCTTCACCCGCAATTTCATACTCTCCTACCTCTTTGGCCTTCTTTAAGATCCTAGCTCTTCTTGACCTCGGGAACCACCCACAAGTGATTATGTGTGCCTGAAACGTCCTTGTCTCTGCTTTACATGACTAATTTCTATTCATTTTCCAAATTTCTTAACCCTTTTGTTATGGTTGACACATTGTGTCAACTTGGGGAGTCTAGAGGTGTAGCTGAGTGACTTAGCAGGAAGCCAGGGTGCTTACTTTGTGTACATCTTGAGCCTGTGGAAGAGGAGGGCATGGAGATTGTGTGAGAGCTATACACCCCCTGGGTGGGGGTAGCCTGTTTACAATGTAAGGGAGGTAGAAAGAGGCTGCTTGCTGCCATTCCTCCCTTTTGCTGGTTATTTTTGCTGTGTTCTGGTGCCATGAATGCTTGCCCTCTGCCATGTGCCACTCTGCCTCTGAGCCAGCCAAGTATGGACTGAAACCTCCACAAACTGTAAACTAAATAAACCTTTCCTTCCTTCATTTTGGGTGTTGAGCATTTTGTCTCAGCAACAAGAGAAAAGTAACCCAGACAGAATTTGGTACCAGAAGAGTGGGGTTGTTGCTGTTACTATACCTGACCATGTGGTTCAAGAGCCTCTGGAAATGGCTTGTGGGAAGTGTTTGGAAACGTTCAGAGGTGTTGCCTGAAAGAGATACACTAGAACACCTTCCACTGTTCTGTCTGGGAGATTCTGGTCAGAGCTCAGAAGACCTGAAGGCTGATAGAAATCCTGTTAGTAAAGACCAGGTTTGGGAGGTTTCTGTTGAGAAGGAGGACTGCATTGGTTGCTGGACTCCAGATGATGTATGTTATGGCTTGGCAGAAAGTTTGTCTGCATTTTGCTCATGTCTAGAGACTCTGCCTAAGACAGATTAAGGGTGGCTGAGAACAGAATAATCTGGCAAAAGAAATTTCAAGGCAGTCAAATGTTGGGGAAGTAGCATGGCTACTGTTGGGGGCTTTTAGACAGATTTATATTGACAATGAAGAGCAAAAATCCCAGCAGGATGATTTAAAATGTTGTGAGTTGGGCCAGAAAGCAAGCTCCAGTAAAGCTGTGGACTGCAAAGATAAGGCTGAGGAGATCTGTATTGCTGAGAAGGAACAAGAGAATGGAAAAGATGGCCTGAGTGCATCACAAGAAGCAAGTCTCCACTCTTTGCAGCCTCAAAACTGTAAAGGTGAAGGCCTGGGGATATAGCTCAGTGGAATAAGTGCCTGCCTGGCAAGCGCAAGGTCCTGAGTGAAGGTGAGGGGCCTTGCTTTGAGAAGGAAGTGACAGAGCCCCATGCTCCACAATGGCGGTGGTGGCTGCGCCAGGTTCCAGAATGGAGGCGGCATAGAGAATTTGTTCCTCAGAATTGGATTCAGCATGCCCAGCGATCCAGGCACTCTACTCCTGTGGCCAAGAGAGAGGAAAGCTTGGCTATTTCTCCAAGTGGCAGCAGACCTTGCCATCATCCATGTGCTCTTGGCTTTAGGTGCACGGAGAATATAAGAGTTCTGAGTTTAAGAGGTTTCCACCCAGATTTCAGAAGGTCTGGGAGGCCAGGCAGTGTGCCCCGGTACAGGGTAGCATGTGAGGCTGTGAGTATGAAGCAAAAGGTACACTAGAGATCTCAGAAGTTTAGAAAAGACAGGACCTTGGATCACCTGAGTAAAGCTGCAAGGAGGGAGCAAAGCAAGCTTGAGAAGCCATGGAGGCTGTGACCACCAGAAGTGCCATAGGGGTGGACGCATGCAAGCTCTTTGCAGTGCATAATGTGCCACAAGTTGCTTCAGATGCTGGATGTGGAATTACAGGACACCATGTTAGCCCTGCTGGATTTTGGACTGGCTTTGGTCCCAATACTCTATAATTCCCTGCTGGTGCCTTTTGGAATGGTGATGTTTATTTTGTTCCATTGTTGGAAGTGTTTTACTTTTCACTTGTACAAGAGTTGTAACTAAAGAGTTTGCCTCACATCTTGGAGAAGACTTGGGACTTGTACTTTTCAGCAGTGCTGAAACTGTGGACTTTGGAAACACTTGCAGATAGACTAAATGCCTTTTGCATAAAGGGATATGCATGAGTCTTTGGGGGGAAATGTTATGGTTCTAATGTAACGTCTTTGTATCTAGACACTGGTTTAAAGAAATGTATCTGGTTGCCAAGTTGACAAGTGGTGATTGTTATCTTTGATACATTGTGTCAACTTGGGGAGTCTAGAGGTTTGCCTGAGTGACTCAGCAGGAAGCCAGGGTGCTTACTTTGTATATATCCTGAGCCTGTGGAAGAGGAGGGCCTGGAGATTGTGTGAGAGCTACATGGCCCCCCTGGGTGGGGGAAGCCTGTTTACAACTTAAAGCAAGGAAAGAGGCTGCTTGCTGCCATTCCTCCCTTTTGCTCTTGTGGTTTTTGATATGTTCTGCTGCCGTGAACATTTGCCCTCTGCCATGTGCCACTCTGCCTGAGTCAACCAAGTATGGACTGAAACTTCCACAAACTGTAAGCTAAATAAAACTTTCCTTCCTTCATTCTGGGCGTTGGGTATTTTGTCTCAGCAAGGAGAGACACCTTTAAATATCAAATCCATGGAGAAGCCATGAATGAGCCTTTCCACTTTAAATAGCTAGAATGGTTCACATTTACCTCTATTGTCTTCCATAATATCTAGCACAATTTATAGCTATACACAGTACATATATGATTATTTGCAAAATATCCTCTGCCTCCCCTAGGCTATGTGCTCCATCTGGGCAATAATGTCTTTTTTTTATTGTAAGGACAAAAGAATGGAGACATAAGAACCAGAAAAAGCCATAAACAATATCGAAAAGACAAAATTATACAGAACATAGTAAGGAATTAGCACTGGATGCTGTATTACATAATGATATCTTCGCAGTAGTTAACACATAAACATTAAAGGAAATACCAAATTATAGAGAAGATAGTAGGGAATCAGCACTGGATGATGCATAACATAAAGTCATCTTCACTTCTGTTAATACGAAAACGATTGAAAAAAATACAAATTGTAGAGAACATAGAAGGGAATTAGCTCTGGATGCTGTCCTACATAACGTTACCTTCACATGTTACTCAGTTACACAGATGATGGCCCATTTGATCATTCAATTTTCTCCTCCCTCATCTCCGTTGCCCTACCGCTCAATCAGTCCTCTTCTCTGTGATAATAAGTGTATTTCTGGGTTTATCTATACTCCTGGACTCTCGCCTTGGGAAGAGATATAGCTGCCTCAGACTATATTATAACATACGTGGGTGTATACAAACTGCCATGGTCGGAGGTGGAAAGGCACTTATGCTCACAGCGGACCACCCGGCTCCATCCTGTTGCAGTGCTATGGGTGGGGGTGGGTCCAGTCTGTGGGGTGCCCTCAGCACGGCCCACAGTAGAGCAGCGGGGCCCACAGCGGAGCAGCCGCGGGGCCCACAGTGGAGTAGCCATGGGGCACATGCCCCTGTCAGGGCACCCTTGGTGACCCGTTCGGCTCTGTCCCATTACCTCGATGCCGGAGGCCCTTTCTTCTCTTCCTCCCTCCTCCTGACCGTTCCCCACCCCTTGCAGCTGGGCATTGCATGAACTTACGATGCTTGGTATAAGGGCTTGAAATCTCTCCGGCCCGTTCTCACTGTGTTAGTTCAGGGTATGAACTGAATTTAAAGATTAGTTCTAGAATAGAGCTGGAGGATTTTCTCGGGTCTGCTGTATAGAGTATGCTGTTGTTTTTCAGACTCCCGGCCTGCTGCTTTTCATCTAATTTGTTGCTATGGGTTCATGCAAGGTTCGTATGTGCAAGCTGTAAGGAGACCCTCTTGGTGCTCACATTAATAGTTTGGGGTGAGTCCTGAAGACCGTGGATTCATTCCATTGTTGCCAGGAATAGGCGGTGCTTGCTCAAGCCGCTGAGACTCAAGGTGCTACTAGAGAGAGTTCAGGGTGGAAGCTGAGTTATGGCAACCCAGCTCGTGCTTCCTGCCTGATGTTGGAATGAGAAGGGCGTGGAGCCACGCAATCCACCTCCATCTGCATCTCCCTTCTGTTGCAGTGCTGGAGCCCCCGTCCACTCCTCGGCCAGATCCCTGGGAGCCGCTGAGGCTCACCGCTGAGGTTCCCCGCTGCTCTCCTCTGGTAGCGGCTCACCCAACAGAGAGGCAGGGGGCTACCGCCTCGAAGTAGGTGCATAGCCGGGTGTGGTGGGCTGTGTACTAGTTGCATTGATTCTCTCCAGGCACTGATTAGGAAGGTTGACACAGGGTGGGAACTCTGCCCCAGTGACTGTCGCAACCTCTCATTCTCACACTGGGTTTGACAACTGCTCCCGAGTACCATTGCCTCCTTTCCTGGCTGTGGCCTCCTCTCTCCTGCCCTGGACCAGCTCTCGGAACTCCGCTCTCCCCTGGCCAAGTCGGGAGGCTTCCATGAGCATGGGCCTCCGAAGCTGAAGCTGCAAATGCCGGAATGAGGGTGCAGGGCATGGGTGTGCTTGGAGCGGTGACTTCCTCCTTCTCCTCTCTCTGACTGCGCCATCATGGATCTCTGATCCTTTCCTCCAGCAGAGGTTTTGCTTAGTCTTTCCAAGGGCTTCAATTCCCATTTCAGATCCTTCCTGAGTTCACGATACCCACCTCTTTCCTTTCTGTCCTTCACATGTTGGTATATTCCTATATTCCTTTGTCTGAGTGGCATTCCTCCGGGAGGTTCTCTCTCTGCTGTCTACCCGGTCGCCATCCTGAAGTCCTCTCGTAAAATTTATTTAGTTATTTGTTACTTTCTAATGAATTGACCATTACACTTCTAAAGTTCTGAAATGGCCAACAGACCATAGAAAGATACCACTTTAGGCTCCTGCTTGAAACCTACAGCTACAGAAAACTGCTGGCCTTGATTCAGGGCCACAATAATGTCTTTTCGTCTATACTGTGTTCTCAGCAAAATGTACTATGTCTGAAATAGAGTGCACAATCCATAAACATTTGTTGAATTAATGATTTTGACAGAGCAGAAAGTTTTGAAAATAGGACATAAAGAAATAACCAATGAAATAAAGTACCCAAAGAGGCCAAATAGCATTAAGTTTAGAACAGTAGGAAGAGACAGTGTATTAAAAAAGTGAAATGTTAAGTGCTAAATCAATGGTAGCATTAGAAAGTACAAGGCTAACTTACAATGATATTCCTGGGAGAGTATTTATTTCGGGCGACCAATAATGATTTTATAGAAGTAATTGAGCTGGAGGGATGATTAGATTTTTCTTAACCATTTGTTTCAATGTATAAAACTAGAATGAGTCAGATGATTTGTGTTTTAAATTGGATTCTCCAATGAGCAAGAGTTGAGAAGGAGTTAGAAGTGTAAAAATGTTTACTGGAGAGTAGGACCCATGAATGGGAGAGAGGAAGCAGGGTCAAGTAGAGGGGCCATGTGATTGCCAGTGCAAGTCTGACCAAGCTTTGGCCACCCCACAACTGAGCAGGTCCTTTTATTATGTGTTCCTCAGTCTTTCACTGGGGATATGGATGGAGGAGAGGAAATGAATATAATGTAACCGAGCTTGAAAGCTGAGGTAAACTTAGACTTAACAATTGTTGGTTAGCTACACATCTTGCAGTCGGACCATGAGTCCTTTCTTGAAGGGAGATCTGAGCAGTGCACCACTTGACTGCCACATACTGTAGGAAGTAAATCAACCCATAAATAAAATGAAGACTGTTTTTTTTTTTTTTTATACTGTGGTGCTGGGATTGAGTTTAGGGCCTTAACACTGGTATACACCCCAGCCTCCTTTGTTATTTTTATTTTAAGAAAGGTGTCTTCGTTACTTTTCTCGCTGAGAAAACATTCTTGACACTCAAAAATAAGTAGGAAAGGTTTATTTTGGCTCACAGTTTGTAGAGGTTTCAGTTCATAGTTGGCTGGTGACAGGGCAGGGTGGCGTGGTACAAGGGCACTGCAGATGTTACACAATCCACGGCAAAGCAGGGCAGGCACAAGGCAGCGAGCATGTGACAAGTGAGCCCAGTAACCCTCTTT
The DNA here is from genome assembly GCA_004027595.1 of Dinomys branickii. Lineage (NCBI taxonomy): Eukaryota > Metazoa > Chordata > Mammalia > Rodentia > Dinomyidae > Dinomys > Dinomys branickii. Next base: position 76,161 of record PVLD010008124.1, on the reverse strand, counting down.
CTGTCCCTTCTACTTTATACAGGCTACCTGTCCTCAGGCAAGCAGCACTCACACTCTTCACTTTAGCATTGAATCAACACATCTTAAATAAGGTGACTTTAAATAGAAAAAATACCATGAGTCTGTATTGGCCAATTGATCAAAATGTGACAAGGAGCTCATAGGAATTAAACTTGGCATTTCCCTTAGGAGCAATGGTTCCGTGTTTGCTAATTCAGCTGTGGCTTTTTTGTTTGTTTGGTTTTTGAGTCAGGGTTTTGCTATACAGTTGAGGCTGTCCTTGAACTCTCTTTGTAGCCCAGGTTACAAATTGGCTACAAACTTGAACTTGCAGCAATCCTCCTGACTCAGCCTGAGTGCTGCGATTACAGGCATGTGCCACCATGTCCAGCCTTGTGGCTATTTTATAGAACATAACTATCATCAGTAAGGAGAACTGACTATATATATTAGGGGTTATTCATGAAGCAGGGGAGTCAGAGCAACAGTTTATTAAGAAACATAATCAAGAGCCAGGCATGGTGGTGCACACTCTGTAATTCCAGCCAGCATTCATGGGGCTGAGGCAGGAGGATCACCACAAAGGATCACTACAAAGTGAGTTTAAGGGCAGCCTGAACTAATTAGGAAGACAATGTCTCAAAAAAGGTCAGATAATTGCAAAGTAAAGCAATGCATGCAAGAACAGACTGATGTGAGAAAAACTCAGACGGTTTCTTGTTTTAGAACAGTCAGATCAGAGATGGATTTCTAAAGGTGAGTTAATCTGCACTAAATACTAAATTCTGATGGATAAACTGAATCCATCAAATGAAAAGGAGGGAAACATATTTTGCAGGGGCTCAGTTTAGTGAGAGAACACATTACTTTCATGGAACTCAAAATTGCTCAGCATGGCTGAAGCAAAGACTGAATGCTATTGAAAGCAGTTTCTAGACCAATGGAAAGCTGTTTGATTTATGAAAGTCATAGATTAAAGAATCTGATTATCCTGAAGACAATGTGGAAGCTGGTGAAGATTTTAAGAGGTGGCATGATTAGAATTAGTTATTAAAGGCAATGCTGATAATGACAAGTGAAGGTCAACTGATATAGGCATAGCCTAAAAAGCATGGAGATTAAAAAAATTGTTGCTATTGTTTAGGGTGAATAAGAGACTAAATGCAACGCTAGCAGAAGGTTGGGCAAGGTTTGAAGAGTCAGGGAAAGAAATGGAAGCTCTCTCTGGGACATGACATAAATAAATCAATTTACTTGAAGACTATAGTGCTTGACAGAAGCTTTGCAAGGCTGCATTAGAGGAACAGTTATGGAATAGTTGGTGGTGAGGTTTAAAATATTAGTGCGAGTTGGCCTGTGGCACGGCTATATAATATGATTTAAACATTCTCTCAGCAATGTTACATTTATACATAAATTTTATTGTACTGTATGTACAACTTACCACTTCAATCATGTCAAGTGTACAATTCAATGGCATTAAATATACTCAAAGTTTTTCACAACCATCAACACCATCCCTGTCCAGAAGTTTTTATTACTGCAAAACAGAAACGCTATACTCACTGAAAAGTAACTCATTTTCCTTCTCCCCACCTCCTTCCAGAACGCCCACTCCCAGCAATCATCCTTCTACTTTCTTTTTCTTTTTGTCCTTTTGAGGCAGGGTCTTGCTATGCAGTTCAGGATGGCCTTGAGCTCACTTTGTAGCGCAGGCGAACTCACAGCGATCCTCCTGCCTCAGCTTCCTGAAGTGCTGGGATTAGGTGTGTACACCACCACGCCCCCCTCACTGTTCTACTTTGTCTCTACAGCTACTCCAAAAACTTTATGTAATTGGAATAGTAAGCATTTGTCCCTTGTTATCAAGCTTATTTCACTTAGCTAAATCACTTTAATCAACACCCTGGTAATTCAATAGAGGGATTCTAATTTGCATGCTCTTCTACGTGTTATACTTTAGAACAAATGTCTAGCTTTGTACTTGATAACCTTACCACTTAATGCTGAAAGATACTTCACTCTAGCAAATTACAAACTCAGTCCAGTGGTAGACAATTTAGTCTAGCACTGTGTCTCCTACAAAGAGCTATTATTGGTCTTCTGTTTTTGGATTGTGAATTACTTTCATCCCACTATTCATGGATTTTAGATCCTTTGCAAAATTCCACCTAGTCTCTTAACGACAGTGTATAATAAATAGAACTCAAGTCGGAATCAAACTTTCTGGACCACCCAGGAGACGAGAAGTTAATTTGGGATGCCGATATGGCAGCTTTCTCTTTTGAAGCAAGGTAATTTCTGAGATACAGCTTAATCTGCTTTAAATTAAGAAAAGTAAAAACCTAACAAAACTCTTATCTTTAATTGGGGAAAAATTTCAGTCTCAGGGGGACCGAAGTTGAGAGCTGTTCCTTCATCTTTGTCTTGCAGCACCCCTACGTCATTAGGGCTTTGCCAACAAACTGAATAATTCTGGACTGGACACTAATCCTGTACAGGGCTCAGTGGGTTGGAGCGGCCTAGCTCGTGTTTACAACCTTGTGCACATCGCAGCACACTGGGACTGGGCATGGCCACGGTTGGGGCAGCGAGGTAAACCCCGGAGGAGGCACAGCCAGAGCAGAACACCCGGCCGCCCACGAGAAGCTCTCCATTTGCGCAGGTTCCTTCGGGACGAAACTCCGCGGCGCTCGCAGAGGATGAGCTGCAGTTCTGGCAGATTCTCAAGTTAGCCGTCTTTTCGTTCACGTATGAAACTCGGTCCTTAGCTACTAAAAGAACCAAAGAAGGGAGCAGAGCCACGAGTAACGCAAAGGCGCACAAAACAAACCACACCACTTGCCCAGCGTGCCCTTAAACTTACGTCTCTTCCCGGCAAGCTCCAGGAGTCACCGCGAGACTTTAAGTGTCGCGAGGTTTACCGGCAGCCATCTTCTTGGGGGTGCTGGGAGCCGGGGAGACCCCCCGAATCGTTCCCATTGAGCTGCCCTTCGTCTGTATTTTCTTCAGTTTTGCCTCTTCTGCACTGCCAACAAACACCTAGACCTGAAGCTGAGAGAAATCTGGGCTCTAAGCGCGTTTCGCTGTCCCGGCTCGGGAAGACTCGCTGGGGCGTCGGGAAGGGGGAGGGCCTGGGTTGACCGTTGCTGCCAGAGCCTGGGCCGGGGTCTGGGCGGGGAGCTGCGCCGCCCGGTGGACTCGAGGCCTGCGGCGGGCCCCGCGGAGCTGCTCGTCGGCCGGGGATCGCACGGGCCTGCCAGCGGCGCCTCCCCCCGCGGCGCACGCGGGCGGCGCGCGGAGAGGGGGCGGGGGCAGCTGCGGCCGTAGCGGCCGCGACCGGGGCGGTCGGAGTGTGACGGGCCTCGGGCCGCCGTGGATGGTGGCTAAAATGATCATTGAAAACTTCGAGGCACTCAAGTCCTGGCTCAGCAAGACTCTCGAGCCCATGTGAGTACCCAGGGGCCGCTCGGCGCAGGGATGGCTGCGGCGGCGCGTAGACGCGTGCAGTTTCCCCGACGTGCGGCGGCGGAGGCCGAGGCGCTGAATGGAGGTTCCGGGGCCCCGAGTTCCCCTGCGCGTCCACGCTCGCGTTCGGGTCGGAGGCAGCCCGGGGGCCGGAGCTGAGCGGCGTTTTAGCCCCAAGCCGTGTTATCGCAGCTCGTCTTTGAGTCCTGGCTGTGCTTTTCCCGTTATGTGTGGAGCACCCCCCCCCCAACGCCCCGTGCACCTATGTTTTCCGAGTGCTTCAAAAATCAGTTTCTTTTTAGTAAATGCGAGCACAATCCCCTGTACCTTGTCTTTTTAAATGAAGCGAATGGCATTTGTGAGGATCAGGACAGCGCCAGTTGGAATCTCTCATGTTTCACCTAAATACAATCCCTGAAAGAAAGGCCACGTCTCCCCTGTGCCATCTGGCAGTCGCCTCTGCACCTCGCTTAACTGATTGAAGATGTAACAGGTGCCAAAGTGCCCGGTAAAATTCCCTTTTCCCACCCACACCCCGGTTCACTTGAAGAGGAGGAAGAAGATTGAATCTTCGTCCGTATGGAATACGTAGCAGTTTTAAGGGGGTGCTATAGATCGATGGGGGGGGGTGGAGTTAAAGTTGTGAAATGTCTTAGACTGGAAAATTTAAGGATTATCTGCTAATACAAGATCTATCATGGACCAAGTGTTTCGTGAAACTTGGTTGATTTACAGTAAACATCTTAAAATGCAATGGGGAAAATAACTTATTTAATATGTTTATTAAGTTCTACAGTGTACTGTGTAGGAGGTATTGGGAATAGAGCCTTTAAAATTCCAAAGTTGACAAGATATAATGCACAAGTAAAATAAGACCATTGGAGAGGTGAATATAGCTATGACCATTGTAGTAGAGGATCATGTAAGAGTGTTTAGAATGGGAGCTCCTTCACATCTGAGGCTCTGAGTAGGTGACGTTTTAGCACCACCTAAGGAGAAAGAACATCTGTGTGAAAATCACGCGAAGAATGATCTTTTCGGTATGACGAGCAAATGCGAAGGTCCACTAGCAGGGCGCGATCATGGTGTGCTCCTCGGAAGAGAAGGAAGCCACTGTGGCTGCGTGAAGCCTTTTTGATGGATGGGGACAAAAGTGGAAACATAGGACTTTGGGGAATTAGGCAGGGGCCAAATCCTATAGGATCTTTTAAGTCATGATCAGGAATTAGGATTTTATTTAAAATATAATGGAAAGATAATGATTTAAAGCAAGCAGGAACTAAACTGATTATTAACTCTGCCTGTTTTGTGAAGACTAGGGGCAAAATGAAATGGAGACAGTTATTCTAAAGGGTTTTGTAGGCTGGGATGTGGGTAATTAGCATTATAGCAATGGTGGAGACTGTAAGAACCAAATGTGTTTCACAAGTAGATCTGAAGATAGGGAGGTGAGTGAAAGAAATGGATGGTGCCTGCAAATTTAGTTCAAGCAACTTGATGGATGATGATAGGGGTGGCTAGTGAAGGGCAAGGGAAAGGTGCTTGGTTTTGGTAATTAAGTATAAGGGGTGGCATATCTAAGTATGATAAATTAGAGATGGGTGAGTTGTTATGAGTTTAGAACACAGGGCAGAACCAGAGCAATTTGGAGTCATAGTTTTTATAACCATGGAATTGTGGGAGATCTGCCAGGTAGGATGTGTAGGGAAGAGAAGACATTTGGGACTAGGGTAGGAGGGAAACTGGGCTATATATTACTAAATGAAAGAACAAATGTGTGACAGAAGAGGGGAGTTAGCTTGATAGGATGCTGCAGAATGGACGAAAAAAGATGGAGGCACTAAGTGGCTCTTAAATTTGGTGAGGTGGTGATAGTTGCTAATCTTAGCAAATTAGTTTGATTCAGCACAGACAGAAGTTGTACTCCAGAGGGTTGGAAGATATAGCCTAGACAGTGTGCTTAGCATGTTTAAGGACCTGGATTCAAACCCTTGTGTCACCAAACACATACACGCACACACGCCCACACACGTACACCCGCGCACGCATGCACGCACGCACGCAGGAAGTCCTGCGTGGATTGGAAAAACTGGGAACATAACATAGAAGTTAAGAGGGAGGACTCCAGAGCCTAAAGCTTTGCTTTATTGATTTTTTTCTTTAGTCAGTCTTTTTTGAGACAGGGTCTAGCTATGTACTTCAGGCTGGCTTTGAGCTCCCTTTGTAGCCTAGGCTGGTCTCAAACTTAAAATGATTCTCCTAGTCTCAGCCACCATGCCCTACTTAAAGATTGACTTTAAATTGTGGCCTTGCCACTGACTTACCCAGCTGTCAAGTTATAACTTAGTACTTTTGTTCCTTATCAGTAATGAATATATATTACAGTATTAGAACACTGCCAGATCTGTAATTATAATTTGATAAGAATTAAACAATCTTTGGAAAATGTTTGGGGTTGAGATAGCTTTCTTTTAACCATTCAGTTTTGAATTCAAAAAATTAAATCAGTTTTACTATCATCTCTTTTTTTCACTAAGCCTAAAATATTATTTATAGCTACTTAATGTGAATGCTTCTAATTTTTCTTTAGCTTCAAAAAACATTTTATGTATCATTCTACCTATTCAGATGGCTGTAGCACAACAGTCATTACTGCTGTGATAAATGAAGCACTGCTAGTAGAATTTTAGCTTTGTTGGAGTTTCGATTGATCCTTTTCTAATTCGTATTGCTGTTTTATTGAACCCTTAGCAAGGGAAGATGGTGCACACCTGTAATCCCAGACACTGGCAGGCTAAAAATCTCAAGTTCAAGCCCAATCTGGGCAATTTAGTGAGGCCCTGTCTCAAAGTGAAAAAATGGGTCAGAATGAGGCTCAGTCTGAAAGCCCTGGATTCAGTTTCCAGTACTGCAAAACCCAAAAACAGAACACAAACAAAAATCTCGTCTGTCTCTTCAATTGCATTGACTTTCAGGTGTATTTTATTAGTTAATAGCTTAAAACCCAACTGATCCCAATTATTCAAGATCAGTACTTTCTAGCCTTGGTTTGTTATCTAAAGGGATTTTTTGTTCTTTAAATACTTCAGCCTTGTAATTGAAAAACTTACCTGTTTGGAGGAGGAACATAGGATCAAGGATAGGATAAAACTTGAAATTTATAGAGAACTTCTAGCTATTAACTGCTAGTAAAGTATCTCGTAGTTTTGGACTTAGCTGAATTGTGAAAACTTTTACCTACGGGTATGCTAATTAGTGTGCTAGATATTGAGGAAGTGGTAGGAAACAAAACATGAAATCATTATCTTAACACCATTAACTATTTGGCCTGGAAAATGATGTGAATGAGTAATTACAAGACTGTTGTGAAGAAGTCCAGAATGTCAAAATTCATGTCTGGGGAAGTCAGGGTCAGGAAAGGTTTTTCTGATGTCATAATATTTGCGTTGAGCTTGGAAGGATGAGTAGCAGTTTGCTGGGGCAAAGGGATGGGAAGGAAGGTATATGAAACTGAAAGATTTGTAGGGTTTAGAGAACAGATTGTGTGAAGGCCCTAACAATAAGAGGAAAAGGAAGGATTTGAAAGAAGTTGAAAAACGCAAAGGAAGAACAACAGTGGATAGCTACAGAGGAGTCAGATCACATAGCACTTTGTTAAGTCATGTTAAGAATTTGGGATGTTATTGAAGAGAGTGGACCCAATTTTAGGACAGGTGAATTTTCAGGTTGTAGGGGATGTATTGAGAAAGCCTTGTTGCAGTTTTCAGCATGAAATAAAAATGTGTCAATCTGTCTTTTATTTGATTGTAAATTCTGTAATTATGTCAGTGTTTTAAGTTTTCTTTTTCATAAATTATTGAAAATGTAGGTATTAGTATCATTTTAAAATAGTTGATTGATCAAGCATTTGCTTAGTCATACTTGCTAATAATAAAAACTACATGTTTATTTTCTGTTAACTTTCACTTTTTTGATAATTTTATATCTTCAAAAACAATTAAGGTCTTTGGTTGTGGTTCTTTTTTCTTTGAACGAAAAGTTTTTTGCTATACTGTATTTAAAAACATCTATAGGTTTGCATATCACAAACATGTTCATTTAGTAGGAACTTTTTACCTGAAGGAACACCTTAAGAGATAGTCAGTGTTTAATTTTTCAGAAAATAAAGCTGAGCTAATGATGAGATTTAATGATGTGCCCATACTGTATTTTGAAGTTTAACTGTGAAGAGTAGAATACTTAGTATTTTACTCCTGAGCCTATATTGTGCTGTGGGGGTACATAGTATTGTGTAGTGAAAACAAGCTTTTCTACCACCTAACTCAGTGTTACCTTTGTTTGTTAGTATATCTAGAATTTTATGTTTTTTCCTGCAGTTGAAAGGATTGACTGCAACACATACATATTTAAAAGCCTGCCTCTTATCTCTTTCCTTAAGTACTGGTTGATGAAAAAGAAACAGGTCATATCACTATTGGTACTGTTACTATAGTTATCTGAACTACTGCCACTGCCACTGCCACTTGACATTTGCATGCATTGTTGTGTGTTTTGAATTACCTCCAAGTTTTATTGTTAGATAAACATTGTTATGACACTGATACTCTGAAGCATAAGGTTAAGATACATACTTGCTCAGTGATTTAAACTCAAACTTTTTGACTCTAGAACAGTATATGTTCTCAATTTACTACAAGATGTTTTTTATTTGTATATATTTTTTACTATGACATTTTCATCACTTTATTAAAAAGGAACAAAGTGTTTTTTTTGGTTTTTTGATTTTTCTTTGAGACGGTGTCTTGGAATGTAGTCCAGGCTGCCCTTAAACTCACTGTGTAGCCCAGGTTGCCTTGAACTTACAGCAATCCTGCCTTAGCTCCCTGAGCCACCATGCCCAGTTTGGAACAAAGTTTTAAAGTGTGATTTATTGGTACTTTAGCATTTATGAAAACTTGCTTTTTGTATATTTTCCTTTTCACCCACACTTGTTACTAACAAGTACACCTTTCTCACCACATTAAAATGTGTATTTGGTCCTGATTTGGAAGAAGAGTACTTTTGATCTTGTTTGTCTTGATTTTTTACTACCCTCTGTCTCCTTTTGGCACAGTGAATAAATTTCCCTTCCTTAAGGCAAGTTAAGCAATGATGGGGTAAAAATTAAAAAAAAAAATCATACGTTTTTTACTTTCTTGACAGCTTTATTTTCTTTTCACTGGTAAATCTTGAAATGTAGGAATAGCCTTTTTAATTCATTTGTTCCTGTTTATTTCTTAATGTCTTTTAATATACTACAGTTTTTCCCTGTGTATATTCAACCTGAACTGCTTACCGCGTAACAATGAATTCATGCTTTTTACATTGAAAGCTTTCTGTAAGTTTTCTGTTCTTTGACCTATGTGTATAACTGTTGATAGTGTCTTATCAACTGCATATTTGCCTTGAATCCATAATACGTTGGTTCTCTTTCTTTTCAAATCAGTCTATAATTGTTTTCTAGACTTGTAATTTTTTTCAAAAAGTTGTAAAAATGGTTTTTCTTTCTACTGTTTTGTTCCATACATCTTACCCTTTTTTTCTTACAGTTTGAATGTTTGTCCCCTTCAAAATGCATTATAAAATTCAGTTGCTATTGTAATGATACTGACAAGTAGGACCTGTAGGAGGTGATTAAGATATGAGACCTCTGTCTTTATAAAAGGGAGTTTTGGCCACCTTTTGCCTCTTTTCTCTTATGCCTTCTGTCGTGTGAGGAATGTTCTTTATAGGATGCAGCCTTCTGGGCTCCATCTTGGGATTAGAAATGCTAAACCTCCCTGGTGCCCTGAATTTGGACTTCCCTGTCATCCAGAACAGTAAGCTGATAAGTCTGTGTTCTTTATAAATTACCTAGTTTAATTTTTGCCATCAATGTAAAAGTGAACTCTGTGAATAATTATATCAGTGTATTTAAGGGAGGAAACCTTAGAATCTTAGTTTTGCATCTTGGTGTTAAATACCATCTTGCCCACCAGATGATTCTGGCTTGTGTTCCAAACCCTACCTGCATAAAGTCCTCAAGACAGCTGAGCACATGGTGCCAGGCACTGATGGTATCTGAACTGTTTCTTAACTGACCTCTGATATGTTAATAGTTCTTGACAAAGCCCACATACATACCTTTGTCCAGCATAATATATAAGTCCCTTCCTTTTGTCTCTGAATCTAGGAATCTTGTGTTGCTGCTGGCTGAGACAGCTTCTATCCCTTCTGTCCCTTAATGTCTTAATAAATTGTATACTTTGTTAAATAAATTACCTAGTAAATGATATTTTGTTATAGCAGTACAAATGAAATGGACTAAGGTAGATCTCATGGATGGTTTCTTTTATAAGCCATGCCATTGGTTCTTTACAACTTTTTTTGAATGTGTATCCCATTACTGTTTAAAATATTAAGGAATCCCTTCCTTAGGCTGTGAGATGTTCTTGCACATTTGCATTGAATTTCAGAGCTTCTTAACGGCCTCCACAAACTGTGAATATTTTTTGCATCAATAAATTACCATTCTTGAAAGGTTGGAGTGCTTACCTCTAGTTGCCAGTTGTATATCTGTCTGGATCTTTTATCAGAGCTTTAAACTATGTTTCTGCAAAGAAACAGTCTCTGAATTTACTTATTTCCATTTCATTTCTTCAAATTATCCATGCTTCAGACTTTACATTTTGGCTTCACTTCCTGTGCTCATCCTCCATTCACTTTCACTGACACTGCTTAGAAGGAAGCTCATACTCCTTATCTACATAACAAAATTTTCAGCATTCCTAGATAATTAATCTGATACTTTCTAGTTTAGCTGTCAGAATGTCAGCGATCTTCACATTATTTGTATCTTCTTTTCATAAAATTTCATTGTGATTCTTCATACTGTTTATACTGGTCCCTTTTTCCCAACTTATTCATTGAGTACTTAGACTGTTGTGCATTCATTGAATGTGAGCTGTATTCTCTTTAAAGATGATGAAATTGGGATGGGGATGTAGCTCAGGGGCACAACACCTGCCTGGCAAGTTTGAGGTCATGAGTTCACTTCCTGGTACCAAAAAAAAAGGTAATGAAATTGAATCTTTGGAAGATTAAAGTAGCATACTCTGTTCACAGTAAATTCTGGTGACAAAATCCAAAACAAGACATTTTGATTCCAAGACTTTGTTGTACATTATGATTATGGCTTTTATCATTTCTTTTGTTTGTATTATATATATCCACACATCTATGTATGTTTGTATTATAAATATAGAAGTAAAGGTCAAGTGTGATGTTCTTCAGGAAAGCTATCTGATACACAATATTCTTTCCCAGCACTAATTCAGATTGTGATAAAAGTAATCACTTGAATACTTGGTATCTGTTACTTGGTAATGTTTTTCCCATAGACAAGCAACATTTTGTAGTTTTCACTGAGATATTAAAAACCTTTTGTTTACATTGTTTCCTGGAATGTGATGTTATAAGCAGTGTTTTAAAATTTCATATTCTAATTTTTATTGTAAAAATATAGTGGATAGTTGTATACTGACCTTGTTTTCTGTAAGTTTACTAATATATTTACTAGTTCTAGCAGCTATTTTTTAGATTCTGTAATACTGTAGTTTGGATCTTAAGTGTTCCCTAAATGTCTGTGTGGTAAACTTTCGGTCCTCATTGTGGTGCTATTGGGAGGTAGTGGAAACTGAAGAGGTGGAGCGTAGTGGGGGAGGTCTTTTATCATTGGACGTTGTGCCCTTAGAATTCACAGTGGAGTCCCTGCCTTTTTTCTTTTTATTGTTCCCCAGCTACAAATTGAGGTCTTTTGTTCTGCCATGTGATCTCAACTTTGTTGTTTTGGCATAGCCCCAGAAGCAATGGGGCCAATCAGACATGTTCTGGAACCTTGAAATTGTGAGCGAAAAGTAAACCTTTTTTCTTTATGTATTGATTATCTCAGGTGTTTGTTATCGTAGCAGAAAACTCACATGTAGAATTTTTTTTTACAGGCATGTCGTCTGTGAATAATGGTGATTTTACTTTTCTGATTTTGTTTTCATTTCTTCCATTGGCTAGCAGCTACAGTACAGTATTGAGAGGTTATCTTGTTCATCTTAGGGTAAAGAGATTCAAGAGTTCAGTGTAACTGATACTATGAGCTTTTGTGGTTGTTGTTGTTTGTACCAGGAAGTTAACTCATGATCTCATGCTTGCCAAGCAGGTGCTGTGCTGCTGAGCTGTATCCCTGGCCCTGATACTATGAGTTTTAAAAAAATTTTGTGCAAGTTGTTTTGTAGAATTCTTTTACCAAATTGAGGAAATTCTATCTTTTCTTCACTGTCATGAAAGAGTATTGAAGTTACTAAAATTATGTTTTGCATCTGTTGACATGATTGTATTGAAACCCCCCCCCCCCCCAGTTTTTTGGTTAATGTGGAACATGGATCGATTTTTGAATTAACCAGATTAAGCCAACCTTGTACTTTTGAGATAAACCCTGCTTGGTAGTGATGTATTATCTTTTTAATACATATTGCTGGATTTGATTTGCTGATATTAAAACAAGTAGAGGAAGCATTTGGTCCTCTTCATTCTTAAAACCTTTAGGATTAATATTTTCTGTGAAGCCCTCTGAAACTGAAAGTTTTGTTGTGGGGAGTATGATTACAAAGACATTTTTAAAAAGTATAGTGTTTTATAGATACTGTTTTTTGCATTGTGTCAGTGTTGACAGTATGACTTTTAAGGATTGTTCTCTTAAATTGCCAGATTTATTGCATAAAGTTGTTTGTATTGTGTTATATTTATTTATTGGCTGTAGAATTTATTATGGTGTTCATTTTCTCTTATATATCGGCTCTTGGTAATTTTGTTCTTTGTCTTATTCATTTTTTCTAGTAGTTTGTCGATTTTTTTTTCATCTTTCTATAAAACAGTGGTAGCTTTTATGTTTTTATCTGTTTTTCTTTTGAGACATTGTTTAGCTGTGTTGCCCAGGCTGCCCTTGAATTTGCAGTCTTTTGCCTCATCCTGTGGAGCAACTAAGATTACAAGTGTGTCCCTCTATGCCTTTTTTTTTTTCCTGTTTCCTATTTCAAATTTTTGTTTTTATTATTGCTTGAAAAATACTTAATTAGGTTTAATTTGCTGCCCTTTTTCTCTCTCTTTAAATCTGTTTTTATTTTTATGAGTATGTGTTTGCAGTACATAATTACATTTCTTGTGAGGAGTTGGTACATGTGCGGAACACATCTTAATTTCTTTTTTCATGCCCCTTTCCTTTTTTCCCTCTGTCTCTCTCCATCTCTTGATCCCCTCCCCATTTGAGAAAGATCTGTCTCCCTTCTTTGTATTGTCTGTCTTTTATTTTTTATTTATAATTTGGGTTTCTCCTAAGAGAAACCATGTGATTTTTAAGCTTATGTCTGATTTATTTCACTTAACATTATGGTCTCAATGTTCATCCTTTTTCCTATAAGTGATTCAAATTGATATTTATGGAGGAGTAGCATTCCTTTGTGTATAAGTACTACATTTTCTTTATCCAGTCATCTGTCGATGGACATATAGGCTGCTTCTAAGATTTAGCTTAAATGAATTGGGTGCTGTTGTAAATATGGGCATACATATATCTATATGTAATATGGTGTCTTTAACACTCTCGGAGAGAAGGGGAATAAATGTGTCAAATGGAATTTCTAGTTTTATTTTTTTGAGGAATCTCCTTACTGATTTTCAGTGTAGTAGGTCACTGGTTTTGTTTCCTTTCAGCTTTTATTGCATTGTTGCATTGCCACTGTCCTCTTGTCTTTGATGAGAAATCATGTATCATTTCAGCTTCTGTTTTTATGTAATGAGTGTGTATAATTTTCCCAGTACTTTTCAGATTTTGTTCTTTTTATTTGGCTGGTAGTTTGTTGTGCATAGGGATGAGTGCACAGTTTGTTTTATTCCTGGTTTGCCACTTTGTATCTATGTTTTGATGTCTTTTATCATTTCTAGAAAGTTGTTGGTCAGTAATGTCTTCAGTCATTTTTCTACCTCACTTTTTCTTTTTGTGAGACTTCATTCCTTATTTGATTTTATGACGCTGTCTTATCCATCTCAGATACGTTCTGACAGTTACATAGAGTGGTGGTCTTTTCTAGCTCTCTGCACTGCTCCAAGAACTACTTTGGAATTTTTAGTTTCTAAGTGGTGATAGGAGTGGGTGTTACCTCATTTTGTGGCTTCAGAAACTTTAGATTCTTGTCTTTTTTGATAGACCATATGTGACTTAAAAATGGTTTAAGGTTTTGCTGATATTTTCCATCTGTGGCAGATTTTTGTTCCTGATTTTTCACCAAGGATGAGAGTAACCATGGGTTTCTTTCTCTATTTTTATTTTTATTTATTTACTTTTCCATGGGTTTCTTTTTTATGCAGGGCTTGTCATTGTCTGATGTTTAGTTAGTTCATTTGTGTATGTGCATGTTTGTGCCTGTGTATATGTCAGGTCTTTAGAAAAATAGTATAATTGTGTGTGTGTGTGTGTGTGTGTGTGTGTGTGTGTGTGTGACTTTTGTGCAGTTTGAACTGGGCCTTAACTCACTTTGTAGCCCAGACTGGCCTTGGACTCACAGTGATCCTCCTGCCTGAGCCTCCTGTGCTGTGATTACAGGTGTGTGCCACCACACCTGGCCTAACTTTGTATTTTAAGTGACTTATTTTTTGTTGTTAGGAAGGGGACAATGGTTTCTTATTTTTTTTTTAAACAACCCTCCAGAAGAGAAACTGCTAATGTACATTTAATGTGTATTTGCCATATCAGTTAGGTTGAGAAACTTTTCTTACATTTTAAGAGCCAGACATAAATATAGAGAACATAGATACGCACATATACACACTTGTGTACACACACTTTTTGTCAGTTGTTCATACTCTTCCTATTTTTCTGTTATACTTCTGATTTTTAAAAAGTTGATCTGTAAAAACACTTGGCCATGCTGAGAAGTTGTGATAAAGTCTGCAACTTTCTCTTCCCTGTGCTGACATTTATTTATTTGTTTCTTTGTTTTGAGACAGGGTCTTCATATGTAATTTAGGCTATGTAGTTCAGGCTGGCCTTAAACTAGTGATCCTCCTGCCTTATCCTCTCTCCATAGCTGGTATTCCAGGCATGCACCATCATGCCTGGCTCCATACTGACATTTATACTGGTTCTGTTTATGGTAAATTTTTTTCTTATTGTATTGCTCTGGCAGGCCTCAGACTCCCGTGTTCAAGTGATCCTACTTGGCCCATACACTGGAGTATTTGGGACTACAGGCATGTAACGCCGTGCCTAACTTGGTAATTTTTTTAATATGGAAAGCTTTCATTTTATATAGTTGGATTTTTTTCATGGAGTGTGGATTTTGTATCATAGACAACAAAAAATTTTTTCTGTTCTGAGATGAAGATACTGATGATAATGGTAACAGTAGTTATCACTGGTCTTCCTTACTGTTTGCCAGTATACCAACTGACTTACCACAGTTAAGGAAATTGAATAAATGACTGCATGCTATAAATCATACCATGCTATGATGAGCCGGAAGTTATCTGGAGTCATAGTTTGTCTTTCAAGAGTTTTCTAGTGGTGTCATCTGTGTCTTGCAGGATCTTGTTTTTAACACTTGAATCTTTTAACCACCAAAATATATTTGGTAGTTGGGTTTGAAATATGGACCAAACTTTATTGCTTTAATATATTGAAGTACATACAGAGTTATCTTTATACAAATGACTGCCTAATTTGTATTTTCCTAATGCTTCAAGGTGCAACCTCATTTATATACTAAAAATGGGTTTTGGGATTTATTGTAGATTTTTAAAAAAAATTCTGGACTCTTAATATGTTGCATGTATTTATGTATGTTATTCTGCGTTTAATTTTTGATTTAAAATTCCTGTTAAGATTCAGCTCCTGTTAATAATCATTAGCAGAATTTTACTATAATTGCTTTACCCTTTCCAAGCATTTTATTATTAAACAAAATCAAATGTTTGGAGAAATCTTTGCAATACTACAGTGGTACATCCATCACTTAGATTTTGCCACTTACATTTTAGTGTATTTGTCATTTTGTGTTTCCCTTGATTTAATTTCCAAGTAAATTTTAGCCATCAGTGCACTTACTCCTAAAATACATGTATCATTAAGAGTTTAGTATGGGTTTAGGTTTTTCTTTTAACTTTAGAATTTGCATACAGTCAGATGTACGAATAAGTATATTTTGACAAATGCATCCATTTTTGTGATTCAAAATGAAGTTAAAGGACATTGCCATTACCCTTGAAATTTTTATTAGTCTGCTTTCCATGCCTCGTCCTGTATCTAGAAGAAATGGAATCACTGGGTATGCATTCTTTTAAGTAAGCCTTTATTTTACTACTTAAAGTAGTATTGATGTTTTACATGTCTGTAATTCTATTTTATTTTATTTTTATTTTTTTTTCTGATTAGTATTCAGTTGCTAGTCATGCTATATAGTTAAATGCCAGTGCTGTTTTTTTAGGCCAGATTAGTTAAGCTAACATGATTTCTTGTTAAATATTTATCCTTGAAAATAATATATGATTATTTTAATAAAGATTTAGTTTGATAATATAAACCAAAAGTGACCCCTTTTTGATTCTCAAGTTGACTCATAAACATGCCTGTAAAAATTAACATGTATTATATACTGTAGTTATATATGTGTATACTTTTAAAAAAGTAGGTGCAATCATATTTGTATGTTACTACAACTAATATATCAGGTTAACACTGCACATCCTCCCATAAGAGTGTATTATTAGAATCTTTGCAATTTTCCATAGTACTTCATTATGTGAGTATACTGCATTTTATTTTAATAGTGCTTTATTTTTGATGTGACTTTCAGTAGTCTTATTTTCTGTTGCTGTAGCTGAATAACACAAATTGGATAATGTGTATTAAAAAGTCTCACAGTTTTGAAGGTTGGAAGGTACAGCCTTCTTTCTGGTGGAGATTTTGTAAAAGAAGCTGGTGTAGACACTGCATGGCAAGGCAGAGCAAGCATGCTTACCTGTGTTCTCTCTTCCTGTTCTTATGAAGCCACTAATGCAATTATAAGGGCCCCACAATCATGACCTCATTTAATCCTACTTACTTTCTAAGGCCCTTGTTCTGTCTCTTAATGTATACCTCAAAATGGGCATTAGATTTCAGCATTTTTGGCAGGACAGTCAGACTACAGCAGACTTTTTCAGGTGAAAAAAATCAAGTTGCTTAAATTGTTAAATTCTTGTGGAGAGTTAAAAATTGAAAACCACAAGTCTTTAAACATGAAAAATAATTCCTCTTTACACTTCCTACTCTTGCACATTTAGTATAACATGTAGTTTTTGTATTTTTAAATCATTGAAATTCAGCCTTGTATGGACATACCATGGTTTATATAACTATTTTGTTCTTGTCACGTATGTTTTCTATTTTTCGACCATAGTTCAACATTTTTCTTTAATTGGCTTTTTTACATGTGTACATATTTTATTTTCATTAATAGTAACTGCTGTCTCTGAGTCAGCTAATGTTGCTGTTAGAGGCTTTTTTATTATTAAGCTGAGGATGTTTGAAAGCTGGGACAGGTACTTTCTTGGTCCATTAAATTTAGAAGTTCAGATAAACTTGTTTCATATATTGCATTGTAACTAGTAAATCCTCTCATTTTCTTATTTTAAGGAACGAACCATGTTGAAGTAACAGGAGATAGCTTTGTATCCTGCTATTTCTACACTCTTCATGCTACATTTATTTTCTTCTATTACTGTACTTGTTTTTCATTGTGTATTGGCAGTTTAAAAGTTGATAGAAGGAAACATTTATGGAATTTTAAGTAAAAATAGTTATTACAAATGAAAAACCTTTGGATAATTACAAATCTTACATAAGCATTAATGTGCAGTTCAGTAGATCATTTATTTGTTCCTTGTAACAGTTGCAAGTACAATAAACCGGTGGTTGAAAGCCTACCTTTTTTGGGCACATACGTTATCAGAAATTGCCTATATGAGTATTATAGTTTGGACCTGGAATATCCCCCAAAGGGTTGGTCCCAGACTTGGGTACTTTTTAGAGGTATTAAAATTTTAAGAAGTGGAGCCTTGTGGGAGGTCTTTGATTACTGGGGGGTGTGCCCTCAAAGGGGATAATGTGACCCAAGTCCCTTTCTCTGTTGTTCACTTCCCTACCATGAAGGGAGTGCTTTGTTTCACCTTGTTATTTTACCATAATCTACAGCCTTGCCAAAGACCCAAAATTCTTTATTATGAACTACAATAAACCTTACAGCTCAGGTATTTTTATAGTAATGGAAAGCTAACTAACTAAACAGTGACTTCTTTGATTGTTATTTAATGATACCTCAAGTACGTATGTTACTTTTTTAAAAAGTTTATTTATTTTTGTCTTTGAGACAAGATTTCACTATGTAAAACAGGCTGGCCTTGAACTTGTTTTGTAGCCTAGGCTGGCCTTGAACACTCAGTGATCCTTCTGCGTCAGCCTCCCGAGTGCTGGGATTACAGGTGTGTGCCACCATGCCTGGGCATAAAAGTTTATTTTTAATAGCAGGCAATAGTGAAAGAAGTAGGTTTGAAAATTGCTTCAGAAACTCAGAGTTACTAGTTTGTACAGTTTTTCATGTACTTTCCCAAGTTGAAATTGTATTAGCATTTAGGATGCTTCTGATGGGATTAAATAGCTTAACTTGGAAGAAGAGTTAAGTTCTGTGAGAATAATATACAGGGTTTGTGTAGTCATGAGCAATTATGATTAACAAGGCTTTTAAATCCACCTAGTCTTTTGGATTCTGGTTCAGAGATTTATTGCCATGCTAATTAGTGTGGACATTTGGTGTCCTGTATGGTAGGATACTGGAGAAGTAAGAGAGCATCTTGACCAGATCACTTCTTAAGAAGGTTGCTTATGGTTTAGAGAGGCATGAGTAGCTTGCATGGTTTTGGAGGTAAGATTAGTGAAGTTTTTAGTTCCATTTTAAGAGTGACTTTGAAATGCCTAAGTTGGACATTGCCAGGTGGTGCCTCTTCATCTAAGAGACAGCAAAAGAGAGGGTAAATTCTTGGAAAGTACGTGCTGACTATACATATGAGGGTGTCGGAGTAGTATGGATATGGGAGGGAAAGGGAGCGCCTCAGAAGAAAAGGCACTTGTTATCATCTGGACAGATTCTATTGCCCTTTTATTTTCTGTGACAGATTGGTGCACTTGTTCGTGTACTTTTATATTTGTCCTAATTGGGGTTGACATAAACTCACACTTGATTTTTCTGAGTTTTTGTTGCAATACGCTTGATCTTATATGCCCTTGTATAGTGTTGGTATTGGTAGAAACTTCTCATTATATTGTGGTTGGTTCTGGAGAAAGGTAGACATGGTTACTTAGAATCCCCTTGAGGGAAAACAGATAAACATACCAATTATACTTTAACTGTGGTAGAAATATGTGTAGATCTTTTGGTCTGACAATTCAGAAGAACTATACAAAATATTTCTACTTATCAAAATTTTGTTGTTATGCTTCCCAGAGCTTTAAAATTTGCTTCTAAGTGCTAAGAATGTGGGAGTATATGGCTTTGCAGAAGTTGTAGAAGGAACAGTTTTATTTTCTTCTGGAAGTTCTAACATCAACTGAATTATCTTGGAGTTAACTAACAGTTACTGAGAATGGGAAAAGGGGAGGTGCAATGGTAAAAACTTAAAAAGTTTTTCCCCAAATGACCAACTTTTTCATACAATATGGTTTAGTATCTTTGTTTTAAAAATGAATAAAGTGGGAAGAAGTAAAATGCTAACCTGAGATTATGTAACTAGTGAATAAAGAAAAATAATACAAAAGTAGGAATCTGAAAACCCCAGGATTTTTGGAGTTCAGACCTTCATTTATAATACCAGACTATTTCAAGGAAAGGCTGACAGTATGGTTTATGGG
Source organism: Dinomys branickii (assembly GCA_004027595.1). Classification (NCBI taxonomy): domain Eukaryota; kingdom Metazoa; phylum Chordata; class Mammalia; order Rodentia; family Dinomyidae; genus Dinomys; species Dinomys branickii. Next base: position 56,687 of record PVLD010008124.1, on the reverse strand, counting down.
TGAGTGGGCTTGAAAGAGAATGTAGTACTTAAAATAGAACAGCAGAATTTAAGGGGTGAATGGAGGCATTGTATAACTTTACAATCCTTTTGTAGGTGTTTTTTTTTTGGTCTCTTGAGACAGGGTCTCGCTGTGCAGTTCAGACTGGCCTTAAGTTCACTTTGTAGCCGAGGCTGGTCTCAAACTCTCAACAATCCTCCTGCCTCAGCCTCCTGAGTGCTGGAATTACAGGCATGTGCCACCACACCTGGCTTGTAGTTCATTCTTTAGTAATTTCTTAATATTTGTTATGATTTTTGACAGGCTAATAAAATGCTACCTTGTTTCTAATCTCATTTACAGTATTTACAATAGTGTCTAATTTGCAGAACAATGGTTTTCTTATATTTTGTTTTTTAATAGTAACAAAGTTTTATTAAAGGTAAGAAAAGGGACAGGCTCTGCAAAGAGTTTGGACCAAGTAAAAGTAGGGAGGAAAGTACACTACAGAGTGAGGGCAGACCACCATGGAAGTGAGTGACACAGTGGCCCAGAACAGTGATTTTTCTATGATGAAGAAATTAAACATTAATTTTCTTAATCCTGGGATTTGTGAGCCAAAAACTATCTATGATGATGACTCCTTTTTAGTAAAAATATTTTCAGCCTGATTGTGGCGACTGTATTAGAAAATTTTGGTGGCAGTGTTAGAAAAAGGGTTAGGAGTGAATGCGTATAGCCCACTGTACAGCATTAATCATGGTGACTAAATATATGAAAAACAAGTCTTAAAGATTGAAATAGTCTCAACCAAGTTTACACAATAGAATGATACAACTAGGTATTTTATATTTGTAGTCTGTAGCAGTACTTCTGGATAATTCTGCTATTTTTTTGGTCATGAAAATGTTCCCTACCTTTTAATAATGAAAGATAGTGATTACCTCAAATTGGGTGGGCTGTGACTAAAGCGATAACCTTTGGAAACCAGCCTTTTCTCAGAAAACTCTTCTTCAGTATGAACTGGGATAAAAACACTACACACCTACATGCAGAGCTTTGTTGTGGGCTGCCGTATTGCTATTCTAGTGTCTTTTATGTTTGTTTTTTGAGATATCTGTGCTTAACTTGTCATGTGGCTGCCTGCCCTTTGTGTTTGTCTGTACATTTATTTTGATTTTGTACTCTGTTGGGTCTTTATGAGGGTGAAGATGTTTGAATTAAACATCTGATATGTAATTCCTTAATAACTTCTAAAACAGCGGTTCTCAGCTGTGGTGTGAGGATTTGTGGGGGTTCCTATAGCTTTTGTGGTATCTGGTTTTCTATTTTTCTAACTGTCTGTGTAAGACCAGATTTCCTTCATGTACTTCAACACAATGTATTACACCAGGTTGAGGATAGAAACAAACATAAGGATTGATCTAACTTCCTGTATTAAACCATACATTTAAAGTCATTTAAAGGTATTTTTCAGTCTACAGTTAAATTAAATATAAGCATTTGAAGAAATTAGGAAGCAGATTGTGTGGATGTTGATGTTTAAATATGTTTTGATGGTCCTTTTGTAGAGTAAACTGGGTATGTAGTAATTATTAATGACTTTGTAATTACTATATACAAATGATCTGTTTTTGCCTTATTTTAGAATATAGCATCACACTAAACTAGCAATTAAAATTTTCAATGTATTGTATTTTTTGCAATGAACTGTATATTTTAAAAAATAATTTTAAATACAGAATATAGAATCATGACTTTGATGCAAATTAGATATTTTTCATGAATATATAATGAAATTTGGTTAGGAACAGACGTGGGTGTATATCCATATTCTAAAGTTACTGAGTTAACATATTTAAATTTAAGTTTTAATTCCCACTACCACCTCCAGCTTGCCTTTTCAAGATTACTGAAAATGTTGGCTTGGGTTAAATTCTGTCAGTTATCTTCCACTGAATTTCTAAAGCCTTCAGAAAGCATGGGCAAAACATACTTCTTTTTTTTAAAAATGTATTTATTTGTTTTTTTAAAATTTTATTTTTAAGACAAAAGAACCCGGAATAACACAGAAACAATACACAAAATACCAAGTTATAGAGAAGATAGTAGGGAATTGGCACTGGATGCCGTATAACATAATGTTGTCTTCATGTTTGTTATAACAAAATCAATAAAGGAAATACCGAATTACAGAGGAGACAGTGGGGAATCATCACTGGATGCTGCATTACATAGTATTGTCTTTGCATTTGTTAACACAGAAACAATAAAGGAAATACCAAATTACAGAGGAAATAGTAGGGGGTTACCACTGGATATTGTATTACATAATGTCATACAAACTTCTTTTTGAAATATTGTACTGGAGTGTTGTAGCTTTATTTTTTTGTCTCATTACTGTTTTGAAAATCCTAAATTATAAACATACATTAATATGATAGGTGTATTAGGGTTAATTGCAACCTTTATTTCTTGGGTAATTTGATTTGTTACTTATTAAGAAAATTCAGTTCTTTAGGGATATTTTATTATTAACATGACTTTGCTTTGCTGTCTGTAATTCACTGAGCTTGTTACACTTCCCTCTTGATGTGTAACTGGAAGAGTGTAACCCTCTTAAATAGTAACCTCTATGTTTTAAAAGAGTTATGCATGAAGCTGGACCTCTTCAACCATACTATTTTTAATAATAAAATGTAATCTTAGTAGTTGCATCCTTAACACAGTATATTCAGAGATAGATAAGGCTTTACTTTTATACCTTTTAATCATTGTGTGAATGACTTTATAGTGATCTAGATATTTATTTCCCAAAGGTCACTGAAGTAGTTAATTTAAAATACTTGAAGAGAGGAGAGATTGGAAATCAAATGGGTATTAACTGTTTCACTGTAATCACGTGTCATATTTTTCATCATATGTGTCAAGGAGGTTTTTACCTCAGATTCTTGCTGTTGTATGTTACAGTTCCTTGGTTTGGGTTGTTCTTTTCCCAGGGTAGCCATGAAGCATGCTTGCATTCCATTTTAAGTTCAGATGTCTGTTTAATAATGTCTCATCATCAGAGTCCTTCCCAGATAAACTTACCAAAGCTCCTGTATTTATTTATTTTCTCCTTGTCTTCCTCTTAGCCTTTCTTCCCTCGGGTCCTTCCTCCTCCTGTATACTTATACTTTTACCTTGAGTTATTTTTCTTCAAAACACTCACCTGCATGACAGCATAGCCTATGTATATGGCCTATATGTAGCCTATACACACACACACACACACACACATACATGTAGCCTATATACATATATAGCCCACACTCACACACACACACACACATACATACATATATGTATGGATTTTTTTTGTGTGGTACTGGGGATTGACCTTAGGACCTTGCATTTGCCAAACAGGTGCTTATTCCACTTAGCTATATCCCTGGCCGTAGCCTACATATATATATAGTCTCCCTCCACCTCTAATGTAAATTCTGTGAGCATAGGCACTTTGTTTTTTCTAAGTTGTATTCTCAAACCTAAAACAGTATCTGATATAGCAAGTGCATATTAGATATTACTAAATAATGATCATGATATTTGGAAGATCATCAAACCCAACGTAGTTATTTTTTTACTTTGTTCATCAGAGTTTATGAAGATGAAAAATTGCGTCTGATAGAAGTGAGATACTGACCTAGGGAGATAGATTTATACATGTATTTTCTCTTCTAATACTCTGTCTCAGACACTTGTAGGCCCAGAGACTACACATGACGAGTTCATTTTCAAAACTTTATTAGCTCCTTTTCCTTGTGATCTTCAAAGAGATTTCAGTCCTACTTCTCAGCAGAGGAGTATAGCTGTGACAAGCTATGTGTCATTGAAATCATAAACATGTCTGGAGTAGTAGCAAGTAGTATAGTAAAATGCCTTATGAACAACATCGGTGGCCATGAAGATAGCTTTCTAAAAGTAACCCTTTACTGTCTGAATATAATCTTATTTTGATAGGTAATTTAAAAGTTTTTATTTCATTAACTTTGTATAGTAAGTTATTTCTAGATGTTCAGCTAATGTAGCCTCAGTACTTTTAATTAAAACAAATGAAAAAGAGGACATATTTTGTCTTCCCCTGATAATATGCCAGTTGAAGTAGAATGATTTATAGGATTGATGAAAAGTTGCCTGTCAGGTACAAATTAATTACAGTTATTTACTTGCAATAGTAAATGTGAAAATATGAACATTGATTCTAGAATCTATATAGTGTGAACTCTTAACAAATTTTTAAAAGTGATGTGCCCTATAGATTATCTCAAGCATTTAGAATTTTAGTATGTGGTAGCTTTTTATTTTCTCTTCCCAATTACTGGGGATTGAACCCCAGAGCCTTTGCATGGAGCTTCATCCTAAGCCCTTTTCTTTATTTCCTTCCTTCCTTCCTTCCTTCCTTCCTTCCTTCCTTCCTTCCTTCCTTCCTTCCTTCCTCCCTCCCTTCCTTCCTTCCTCCCTCCCTTCCTCCCTCCCTCCCTCCCTCCCTCCCTTCCTCCCTTCCTCCCTTCCTCCCTCCCTCCCTTCCTTCACCAGGGATCGAATTCAGGACCTTGCGTCTATCAGGCAGGTGCTTCTTCCACTGAGCTATATCCCCAGCCCTTTGCTTTATTTTAAATTTTGAGATAGGGACTACTAAGTTGCCCAAGCTAGGCTCAAACTTACTGTCTTCCTGGCTTAGTCCACCACCACACAAAACTGATAGTTATTTCTTCTTGTGGCTAATTACTGGTTTTTGATTCAATTCAGACTGCTTCCTGCCAGTGATGAGCAAAGATTGTTCACTAGTTCAATCTTGCTGTTTTATCAAACTATAGTTTATAGACAGTTATAAAAATAACTAGTCTTCTGTCAGTTTTAGCTACTAACATTTTCATTTTTAAAATGTCCTGTTTAAAAATAATGTGAGAATGGAATTGATTTGGTGTTTAAGACAAATGAAAAATGACAAGCCATTAAAAAGGCCATTATGAAATTGGAAATTCCTAACAACAAAAACCAGTGTAAAACCAATCATTTGGACCCAGTGTAGAGACTGAGCAGTCTAGCATCTAATAGTATTTATTATGTATCAAAATAATTTCCAGTAAGCTGAAGAGTTCTAATTAGGTGGATATTTAGTTGCATGTATTTATTCATGATACAATATTGTTATACAATATTACTTGGTTGCCAAGTCGAAGTGTTTTCATGCTTCTTTCATCATAGTTACCATTTTTACATTCTTTAGGAAACAAGTCTAATTTATCATAAATCATTCTATTTAAAAGAAAACATTAGCATAATGAAATAAATATTTTACAGAAAATTTGTTTTGGCTTGTTTCAATCTCTTATACAATTGAAATGAGGTCCCACTCACCTTTTAGATATAACTACTTCAAGTCTTTGTAAATAAATGGAAATAGATTTCTGAGAAGATTTGTAATTACTGAGTAACAAATTACCCTGAACTTTAGTAACATAGTGAACATTTATCATCTCGTAGTGTTCTATGGGTCAGGAATTGTAGGAGCAGGTTAACTGGGTTTTTCTTACTCATTTCCTCCCAAGAAGATTGTAGTCAGGCTGTTTTTTAGGCCTGCGGTGTTTTTCCAAGGTTCTGTGGAACTGGAGGATCTGCCTTCCAGCTCATTCACATGGAGCTGTTAGCTGGAGACTTCATTTCATTTTGCATAGCCTAATGTTCTCCATGAAGGCTGTGTCAGTGTTCTTGGAGCACAGCAGTCAGTTTCCCCAGAGCAAGGACTGAAGAGAGAACATAAAGTAAACCACAATATCTTTTAGGACCTAGTCCTGGAAGTAAGACCATACCATCTCTTTATCCATAGCCATAGTCTGTGTTAGAAGCAAGTCACTAAGTTAATCCATTATCAAGTCACAGGAATTTAGGCTGCACTTTTTGAATGGAGAAGTGAAGAATTTGGTGATGTACTTTAAAGGGTTTCTTTGATACTAGGCATCAAATTTAGGACCTCACGCTGGCCAGGCAGGTGCTGTGCCACTGAGCCAAATCCTTGACTCTGTACTTTAAAATCACTTCACTGAGGTAAAGAGTATCTTATACCATATAAGATGAATATTGTATTTGTTTTCTACCTAATGGCACTAGTTCCCAACTCTTGATTCTATCAGACTTAGCCTATGCAGCCTTTGTAAACAAACAGCAAAGCAAAATAGAGTTGACTTAGGCTGTCTGTTCACTTGGTTGTAATCAGGTTTTTCTGTAGGTGATTCTAATGTGCAGCCAAAATTAACCACTATCTGTAAGTTATACCTTTTCATTCTATGATGCATATTTTTTGGGAGACTGTTACTGTCCAAGGTTGAGGCCAGCCTGGGGTACACAAGCCAGCCTAGGCTACATACATAGTGATACCCTGTCTTGATAAATAAAGAGAAAAGGAAAGAAACTTGGTTTTGCTTGATAGGAACTCTTCATGTTAGAGGAGTTTGCCTATTTGTAGTAGGTTAACTATTTGAGCTTTTTTAAAATAGTTTGATTTGCATCATAACTCAGAAGGTCTTCATTACTCCAGAGGTACAAAGTAATTCATTTTTTTCTCTAAAAATTAGTGGTTTCATATACTTTTATAGTTTGGTACTTATTCTAATATTTGGATTAAATTATGAATCCAAGTTAGTTTTCTAAAAAGATAACTGCCAAATTGTCCCGTATCATTTATTGCATAGTTGGATGCCATCTTTTTTTTTATTGTAAAAGTAAAGGAATGAAAACATATTAACAAACAGCCACTTACAAAGTAGTGCCAGAATAGTACAATCATAACTGAATTACAGTCAAGGTGACAGGGAATTAACAATGGTTGCTGTATTACATTGATGACTTCGAAGTGTGTGCTCAGGAAAACAAATATAGACATGCAAGATTGATCAAACCACTAATCATTAACTGTTCCTTACAATAAAGCCACATAAGTCAGTACTACAACTATGTTAGCCATCCTGCATGTACATACATACATATATGATTATCCTCTTCCTTTTCTCCCTCCCCCCATCCCAACTGCTCCCTACTTTTGAGCAGTTTCCTTTCATTTCACACTGATTATCATACCTCCTAATTTATATTCACACTTTCGGGTTCCTACATCAGTGATACAATATGCTGCTTATGCATGCACATCTGATTTATTCCACTTAGGAGAATGGTCTCTACTTGTGACCATTTACCTATAAAAGCCTCAAGTTTGCCTTTATTTATAGCTAAGTAATATTCCATTGTATAAAAATGCCACAGTTTTTTTTTTTTTATCCAATCTTCAGTGGATGGACATTTGGGTTGCTTCCACGATTTAGCTATTACAAATTGTGCTGCTATAAACACAGGTGCACATATATAGCTGTGATATGATGTTTTCAGATCTTCTGGGAAAATACCCAGAAGGGGAATACCTGGGTTGAATGGGACCTCTAGACCTAGTTTGCTGAGTAATCTCCAAACTGATCTCCACAGTGGTTTCACCAGTCTGCATTCCCACCAGCAGTGAAGAAGAGTTCCTATTTCTCCACAGTCTTGCCAGCATTTGTTATTGATTTCTTAATGCTAGCCATTCTTAACTGGGATGAGAAGAAATCTCATTGTTGTTTTAATTTGCATTTCTCAAATGACTAATGATGTTGAACATTTTCTCATATATTTATTTGCCATTTGTATTTATCTGAGAAATGTGTATTCATCTCAGCTGCCCATTTTAGGATTGGGTCTTTGAATTTGGGGAGGTTCATGTGGATGCCATCTTTATACAAATTTCTAATATGTTTGGGTCTGTTTCTAGGATTTCTTTTCTGCTAGTTAGTTAATATACTGTATATGTTTTTAAGAAGTGAAGCTGGGTGTGATTGTAATCCCAGAGCTCTCAGAGAGTGAGGCAGGAAGGTTGAAAGTTTGAGCTGGACAACTTTGTGACTTAGTGAGACACTGTCTAAAAAATAAAAAGTACATAAAAATAAAAAGGATTGGGGATCTCACTCAGTGTAAAGACCCTGTGTTCAGTTCCCAACACTGAAGTAAGAGAGGAGGGAGAGGAATGAGCGGATGGATGGTTTTAAGACATATTGAAGAGAAAAACATATTTCTTCAGTACCTACCATGAGCCAGGTGCCTTTTACATGAATTAAATTAAATCACATAACTATTTTTCATTCCTTCTAAGTAAATTTGGGATTTGTAGAATGTGCAAGTAAGTGTGGTTAAATGTCCTTCAACATTGTTTTCTTTTTTCCTTTAGTTGTGATGCAGATCCATCAGCCCTAGCAAAATATGTTCTGGCTTTGGTGAAGAAAGACAAAAGTGAAAAAGAGTTAAAGGCATTATGTATCGATCAACTGGACGTATTTCTTCAGAAAGGTAAGAGCTTTGGTTTTAAAATACTATTTTACTTTAATAACTTATTTAAAACAGATTATCCACAGAGTATTAAAGGAACTCAGTAAGAAATAGGATATAATTGTAACACAGCTGAAAAATCAATAATTATCATTGATTACATCTCAAGCTTATTTAAGATAGAAGCTTTCTCTCATTTAATATCCATATGCTTATTCTTAAAAGATGCTGATTTTTTTTTTTTCCTTATTTTTATGAGAGAAGGTCTTGCTATGTAGTTTAGGCTGCCTTTAAACCCACTGTGTAGCCCAGGGTGGCCTTGAACTCACAGCAATCCTCCTGCCTCAGGTTCTTGAGCACTAGGATAACAGGCATGTGCCAACATACATGTGCTATTTTTTCTTATATGGTTAAAAAGTTACGAAAAGACTGAATGGTTATTTAAAGATAGTACTGCTTGGGAAGCTACTTTGAATTTTGTGTACCATATTCTTTTCAACTTTTTTGAACTTTGCCCACACCTAGGTAATATTTGCTGTTAAATACTGGGTGTGCTACGTGGAAAAGAGTAGTCATAGCTGAAAGCTAGTAACTCAGAAGATCTGGCCATTCCAATCTCCACCACCTTGAAAATTGAAACGAATGATCATTATCATGGAACTTACACCATTTTACTAGTTGAGAAGCTGTTAGTCTAACTTCTGTATTTATAAAAATTAAGATTCATTATATTAGAGGTCTAATGTGTAGAAGTAGGGAATTAGTATCTTCTAAAATGTTTTTAAATCTATCGTTCTTTTTTTAATTTTTAGAGACACAGATATTTGTGGAAAAACTTTTTGATGCTGTGAATACAAAGAGTTATCTACCTCCTCCAGAGCAGCCATCATCAGGAAGCCTGAAGGTAGAATTTTTTCAGCACCAAGAAAAAGATATAAAAAAAGAAGAGGTAAAAATTTGTGTTATACCTCACAGCTTACCTTATGTTTCTTTAAATGTACAAAAAAGAATAATTAAACTGAGTTTTCTGTGTCTTTGTGTTAGGAGTTTTTAAAGATACCTGAGATTTGATGATCTCACACATTAATGGAACTTAGCGTGTATTTTTATTTGTGGCTATGCCTTGTGCCTTTAGTCACCCTTCATCACTGGGACAGAATATCTTATACCAGCAAATAAGGGAGGAAAGGTTTATTTTGACTTACCCTTTGTAGAGGGTTCAGCCTACAATCACGTGGCTCTAATGCAGGACAGCATAGTACAGGGAGGGAGGGGCATGGTGGAGGAGAAACTACATAAGGTGGGAGCTGGAGAAGAAGCTTCCCCAGTCACCTTCCAAACCCCTACCTGCATGAGACTTTAGGGGTTATTTATATATAAACCATTATAGCTTGTTAATGCAGAAGGTTACAGAGTAAAGTCAGGAAAGGTGTATGAGGTGAAATCTGGTGTAAAATAGCGTAGGCTTCCAGAGTTCTTCGAGTCACAAAGGGTGAGCTTATTTCTCCTAGCAGTGAGTTGGAATGACACGTGTTAATAAAGGAAGCTGGTGAGAGAGTCAATGCCCAGGGTTTTTATTTGGAGTAGGCAGCTTCTAGTATATATATATACATATACCAAAGTTCTGAACTCCCAAGAAGAAAGTAGATGTTCAGCCAAAACCTTATTTTCACAGTTTATACCAGTGAGCCATTCTTTACCAGGGAATAATGGAAACCCTCCCTCCAGAAATCGTGTTGCAGAAGCCAGCTAAGGACCAGCATTGTGAGCAAGTCCTTCTAAGAATAGCAGTCTTAGACCTTTCTTTTTTAATTTTAAAGAGAGTAAAAAATAACAACAACAACATAGACAAAAACAAAACAAAGCAAAAACAATAAAAATGGTACAGGGTTTCAAAACAGAACGAGGAAGAACAGTAGTTATTATGTTATATCTTGTTATCTTCAACGACGTTGCTCACATTACCATATATAAGATTGCAAGATTGATTAAACCATTAAAGAGAATAAAAATAATAAAAACATTAGAAATGATATAGAGCTTCACTAGACAAGATGGTAGAATTCACCAATGGTTGTTATAATATGTATTGTTTTCAGATTATATTATCAGATATACGCGTGCAAAATTAGTCAAAAAATTTATTAACTATTGCTTTTCAGTAAACCATTAGATACCAGCAGCACAGTTATCCCAGCTGTCTGTCTGTATACCTATCTATCTACCTATCTATCTATCTATCTATCTATCTATCTATCTATCTTCCCTCCTTCCTTTTTCTCCTTTCTGTCATCCCAGTTGTTTCCTCCTTTGATCAATTTCTTTCCCTTTCATAATACATATTGTACATTTTGGGTTTTATTTATCCTTTCAGGTTCTTACACTAGGGAGACAATATGAGCTTTACACATGTGGGTCTGATTAATTTCACTTACGAGTATGGTCTCTAGTTGGATCCATTGACCTATAAAATCCTCAAGTTTATCTTTTTTATAGCTGAGTAATAACTCCATTGTATAAAAATACTACATCTTTTTTATCCATTCCTCAGATGATGTGCATTTGGGCTGTTTTCAAGATTTAGCTATGATAAATTGTGTTGCTGTAAACATGAGTGTACATATATCACTGTGGTGTAATGTTTTCAGTTCTGGGAAAACACCCAGAAGGGGAATAGCTGGGTTAAGTGGGACTTCCAATCCTAGTTTTGTGAGGAATCTCCACACTGATTTCCACAATGGTTTCACCAATCTACACTCCCTCTAGCAGTGGAGAAGAGTTCCTTTTCCCCACAGCCCTGCCAGCATTTGTTATTGGTTGATTTCTGGAATGATAGCCATTCTTTCTGGGGTGAGATGGAATCTCAGTGTTGTTTTAATTTGCATTTCTTTAATGACTAATGACATTGAACATTTTTTCATGTATTTATTTGCCCTTTGTGTTTCTTCCTGTGAGAAGTGTGTATTCATCTTAGATGTCCATTTTTTTATTGGGTCTTTGAATTTTGGGGGCCTGATTTTTTAAATTCTTCATATGTTCTAGACAGCAGTCCTTTGTCTGAAGGACAGTTGGCTAAAATTTTTTCCCAATTCGTGGGTTTTCTTTTCACCCTGTTAGTGGTTTCTTTTGATGTGCAAAAACTTTTCAGTAAGATGAGATCCCAATTGTTGATTCTTTGAAGTATTTCTCATGCAGTTTATTTTTTATTCATGAACTCTCTACCTATCCCTATGTCTTCAAGACTTCCACCTACTTTCTCTTCCATTAGATCTAGTGTTTCTGTTTTAATATTTAGAACTTTAAGCCATTTTGACCTTATTTTGGTGCATGGTGATAGGCTTGTGTCTAGTTTTAGTCTTCAGCATGTGGAAAGCCAGTTTTTCCAACACCATTTATTAAAGAGGCAATCTTCCAGTGAACATGTTTGGCCCCTTTGTCAAAGATAAAGTAGCTGAGTGTGTTTGTAGTTGTGTCTGCATCTTCTAATCTATTCCATTTATCTTCAGTTCTGTATTTTTGCCAGTACCATGCTGATTTTATCACAGTTGCTTTGTAGTATAATTTCAAGTAGGAGATTGTGATGCTTCCTGCCATTCCTTTGTCTCCCAGGATTGCGTTTGCTATTCTAGGTCTTTTCTGATTCCAAGTGAATTTTAGGAATATTTTCTCTAGATCTGTGAGGTATACTAATGGTATTTTAATTGGGATTGCATTGAATCTGTACAACAATTTTGGGAGTATGGCTTAGGCATACTTTTTTAACTCTTTTATGCACAGTATCTTATAGACATCCAGTCTAGTTGTTTCTGTTCTATGAGAATAATTAGAATGACAGTTGTTTGCTCTATACTTCATGCATTTAGTAGGGCGAGACTTTTTAAGGTAGTTAAATGCAGGAACTTTTATAAAGTTTGAAGTCATTTCTATTGTCCTATGAAAGTCCTTGTATTTAACTGCCTTCAAACTTGATAAGAGATTTTATTTTCAGTCTTTAGCTTTTAACCTGTACTTATATAACCCTTACTTAGTCATAGTAATTTCTCAATTTGATGTTTAAAGATTGTAATTCCAGAGAATATTGTTAGAAATTTTTGAACTGTAACATTTCCACATTTAATCTAGCCTTAGGTTAAATAAATTTTGATTAAAAATTTGGCATTATAAGTCACTGCTATGTGACATTGGAAACCTAACTTTTCCAAGTGTAGTTTATTCATTTAAGTGGAAATATTATAGAAGGAATAAGTAAAATAATGTACATATACACTTGGCATAGTGTCTAGCACTTGGAAAGTTCTGATTATATGACTGCTCTTGTCAGTGTTGAGAGATTATTGCACAGTGAGGGATGTGCTTATGATCTTCATTTTTTTCTATTTTCCCAGATTTTATAAGCAGTATAGTTTATTATATAATATGTACAACTCTCAATTATATTTTTATCTTTGTGTCTGAATATATTCACATATGTTGTATGTATTTTTTGTATACCCAGTGCCCTTACCACAAAACTGTAAGGAAAGGCTGGCTGGCTGGCTGGAGGATGCATGGATAGATGGATGGGGTATATTTATTAACACTGAAGAGTCAGAAGAGATACTGTGTTGGGAATTACTTGTGCCACATAGAGATGATATGACCATTTGTTTTTCCTACTGATACTGATAGAAGTTTGGGTTATTTAGAAGTTTAGGTTTTTTTTATATCTTCTTGATTCAGCTTTGGTAATTCATATGCATCAAGGAATCTGTCCCTTCAACGTTTTCCGTCTTATTAGAGTACAAGTTCTCAGATTAAGTATTGATGGTCTTCTGGGTTTGTGCAGGATCTGTTGTGATTTTACCTTTTCATTCCTAATTACATGCATTTGAGTCTTTTCCCTTTTTTGGTAAGGTTGGCTAAAGGTTTGTAATTTTGTTTAATCTTTCAAAGAACCAACTCGAAAGAACCAACTCTTTGATTAATTCATTCTTTTGTATTCTTTTGTAACTTCTTCCCTCTTATGTACTTTGGGTTTCACTTGTTCTTTTTCTAGAAGCTTGAGGTTCAATATTAGGTTATTTATTTGAACTTCCTCTGCTTTTCTGATGTGGGAATTCTCCACTATAAATTTCTCTTGTAGGACTGCTTTCATTGCGCCCCATAAGTTAGTAGTATGTTGTATTGACATTATTATTTAACTGTAGAAACTGTGTAATTTTTTTCTTTAATTTCATGTGTACCCCATTAGTTGTTCAGGAGGGGTTATTTAATTTTCATGTGTTTATGCAGGATTTGTGGTTTCTTTTGCCGTTGTTTCTCAATTTTTTAAATTAATTATTAATTTATTATCTGGTAATGATACGCATGGGATAATTTTAATTCCTTACATTTACTTAAGTATGTTCAATGAGCTAGTGCATAGTTTATTTTGTGTATGTGAGGAGAGTGTATTCTGTTCTGGAGTGAAACACTATGGATACCTACTAAAGCCATTTGCTCAAAGGTTTGGTTCATCTCTGATTTCTTTGTTGATTTTTTTCTTTTTTTGTCTGATTGTGACAATGGGGTATTGAGGTCCCCATTGCAATTGTATTAGTGCTTATTTGAGTTTTCATGTCCATTAATGTTCATTTTATATACTTGGGTGTGCTGGTATTAGGTGTATGTGTGTTTGTGAATGTTATCTCTTCCTCTTGCATTTTTTTTTTTACAAGGATGTAGTGACCTCCTTTGTCTGTTCTGATCAGTCTTGGGTTGAAATTGGCTTTGCCTGCAAATAGAATAGCTCCTCCTGCTTTTTTCTGGATTTTTGTTCCATGGAGTATTATTTTCTATCCTTTGATTTTCAGTCTGTGAATTTCTTTTTCAGTTAAATGTGTTTCTTAATGCAGCATATTGTTGGATCTTATTTTTTAATCCATTCGGCCAATCTGTTTCTTTTGATTCATGAGTTGAGACCATTAACATTGATGGTTATAACTGATAGGTAATTGACTTATCCATGTTATGTTACTTTCCTATTGTTGGTTTCCTGCTTTTCCTTCTGCTTAATTGCTTTCCTTCCTTGGCAGATTCATTCTATTGGTGTTCTTCATTCTCTTTTTCTAGAATATCTTTCAGAAGTGGTGGTCATGAATTTTTTTAGGTGTTCTTTATCATGGGAAATATCTTATTTCTCTACCAATTTTGAAAGATAATTTTCTAATGTACATCAGTCTAGGTTGGAAAGCTGTTAGCTTTTAGTACTTGAAATACTTCATGCTCTCCTTGCCTTAAGGTTTGGGTTGAAAAGTCTGCTGTGATTGTTCTCATGGGCTTTCCTTTATAGGTGATTTGTTTCTTTTCTCTTAACAGCTTGAGTCCTTAGATTCTTGACTATTATATGCCTTGGTGTAGTTTTTTCTGATCATGGCCAAGTAGAATGCTATATACCTCACATGTTCATATGTCAGATTCTGTTTCCATGTGTGAGTTTTTTGCCAAGTAAGTAATTATGTGAAAAGGTATTTTTTAATATAATTTGTGTTAAGTTCTTATTTTCATTGATTCCATGAATCTTATATTATTTGCATTATCTAGCAGCTGTTGGATTTTTTTTTTGTAGTCCCTTGCTATTTTTAAGAAGTCTTTTATTTGATGATAACTAACTGCATACCTGTCTTCTAGGTCTGATAGTCTGTTCTCACATTGGTTAATTGCACTTCTTACATCTTCAGTAGAATTTTTAATCTCTTGGATATCTGTTTGAATCTGTTTCATAAAATCTAGTTCTTCCCTGTGTTGGGTATTCATGGTTTTCATCACTTCCTAAGCACCTCTATTTTTTAAATATCTGTATCTTCTCTAGAGTTAAAACCTCTCTAGATTTAGATAAGCATATCATCCTTCATTATGGTCATCATCTGTTTAGTTTTCTGTGAAAGTATTTCTGATTTTTTTTCTAGAGTTTCATCCATCTTCTTTATTACTTCCACTGCTAGCATCTTACAAAGTTCAGCTGCTTAGCGTTTGGTTTCTGTCACCTCAGTGCCCCTGGATTTGCACTGGGTGAGCTGGAAGTCTGGGGTTGCATGTTGCTTCCATGTCTTTTCATTTTCTATTTTTAAAAATTTATTTTCTGTGTTGATGCTTGTAAATTACTAGTATTGAGGCCTCCTTAGGAAATTACTACTATTTTTGCTTGTGAGATAAGTTATATGTGTATATATATGTGTGCATGTGTATATGTGTGTGTATATACATATATACACTTATATAGACATATATACTTATATATACTCATATGTATACTTATTTATTCAAATATAAATGAAGCCTTGTTATATTATCTAAGCTGGTCTTAAACTTAGGAGCTCAAGTGATCAGTCTGTCTCTGCCTTCCAGTAGCTGGGATTACAGGCATGTGTCACCATGTCTAGCTGTTTTTGTTTGTTTGGTTGGGTTTTTTTTGGTACCAGGAATCAAACTCAGAACCTTGCACTTGGCCAGTCAGGTACTTGTGCCACTGAGCTATATCCCCAGCCCTTCTAGCTTTCATTTATTTGTTTGTTTTTGTGGTACTGGGGATCAAACTCAGGACCTTGCACTTGCCAGGCAGGGTCTTATGCCACTGAGCTATATCCTCAGCAAACAATGTAGGATGTGTTTTCTATTTGGGGGTGGTGGGGTGGTACCAGGGATCGAACTCATGACATTGCGTTTGCTGGGCAGGCACTCTGCTGCTGAGCTATATCCCCAACCCTCTTCCTAGCTTTTCATTCTCAGAAAATCTTGAATAAATCAGGGGGCCTTGGTTTGAGAAGCAGTTTTCCTCCAAAAATATTTGATGGTAAAGCCTTAGTCTTATATCTAATGAGAGAATAATACTTAGTTACAGTTTTCTTGATTGGTTGGGGAAGTTATTTCTCTTTTATCATTTAGAATTGTCAAAATGCCAGATGTTAGTATAGGTTTAAAATGCTATGGGTGTAGTGAAAGTTTCCAGCGGGGCATGTGCTCTGGAATGTAGTTATCTGTCAACATAAATTACTTACAAGGGTGCTATTAGGCCTTGTATTTAGTTTTCCATCTGTGTATGTCGCCAACCCCAAACCTCATGTTCTCATAGGTAGGGCTTTTGCAAGTGACTGGATCAAGAGTGTATGATACTAGATCAGTGTGAGTAATGGATTTGCTGAAGAAAGATCCACTGAGGATATGAGTGGCACCAAACAAGGCTTGTAGCCTGGATGGAATAAAAAATGAAAGAAGTAAAGCACACTGCTTCCTGCCTGCCTTGCCGTGAGCTCTTTCTCCTCTGTTGTACCCCTCTGCCATGCTGCCCTACCGTGCAAGATCAGGGGTGTGAGTGCTACCTGCCCTAAGTGGCCTGGGTAAGCTATACGGGATAGAAAGAGCTATGGTTGTCCCTTGTTGGTTTGCTACCTTCTGTCCTCCATGAACTGTTTTCCATGAACTATGACGCCTGTTTACCATGCAACCCTCTTGGAACTAGCCGGTTGTAAGACCGAAACCTCTACAAACTGCGAGTTAAATAAACCTGTCCTCGTTTATCCTTTCCTTCTTTAACCCAATAGTGGGTGCTAGGTATTTCATCTCAGGGACAAGAAAAGAACTAAAACAAGTACATTGAGGTAAATAGAAGGGAGGAAGTGTATCAGGAGGATTGTATCAGTTTTTGTTCTGGGTTGGCTATCACCCAAAGGGAGCTGGAAAAGTGGCATAAATCAGGACGTGTATACCCTCTCTGTTGGTTACATCAGAATATTTTAGGATTTTTATTAAAAATGACAGTTTTAAGCCCTGGTATATTTACAGAAACTTTAAAATATTTCCTGAATTCATTTAACATCTAAATCCTTTTTTCAAAAATCACATATTAATATCTGTTCTAAGCAGTACAGCCTGGAAAAAAGTAGCACTGATCAATAGTAGCACTATTTCTTATGCCTACTGTCTAGTAGTTACATAATAGAAATGAATATCCCCTGTAGGAAACAGGAATAAATAGTTGACATGATGCTCTGAGAAAATGGATGTACTGTACTGATTTTTCAAATACCCTGAACCTTTTAGGGTTTTTTTGGGTTGTGCTAAGAATCAAGGCAGGGCCTCATACATATAGGCAAGTACTCTACCACTGAGCTATATCACCAGCCTTCAAATGCTCTGTGTTTTAATGCCTTGGTTATTGCAAATGCATACTCCTATATTCTTTGATGTGTTTTATGTGAGATTAAGTCCGTAAAACCAAAACATGAATATATGTTAGACTTTTGAAAGAGGAATAAAATTGGCTGCCCATTAGTTATTATTAAAATGAGATTTATTAAAGTATTTTCTTAACATTATTTTTTAAGGCAAATATTTATGAATTTCTTTACTATTCACTCTTTCAGCTGACTGTCCATTATGGCTAAATTAAATGATTATGTTTAGTAGAGAAATTTACTTGTAGAAGATGATACTTTGGCTCCTATATTATATAAGTTAATTTTGAGTCATTAAAATAGTAATATGTAAGGAGTAACTATCTAAATTTGTACACTTTTTTATATCAGATTGCTAAAGAAGAAGAGCGAGAGAAGAAATTTTCTAGAAGACTAAATCATAGTCCTCCTCAGTCAAGCTCCAGATACAGAGAAAACAGGTGAGTGGCTCATTGGACCATGCTTAGTGTTTAGATTTTAATTACCTTTTAAATGAGACGTTGATTGTATTTTACATAATAGCAAGTAATGCCTATTTTTATATTAGTCCAGGAAAGTATTATTTAGGCACTTCTCTGCCAAGAAAATGTATTATCAGATTTACATGTTTTGGGAGCAAGATTTAGAATTGTGCTTGACATGTGTTAGTTATTATTTTTATTCCTAACTTGAGATTGCAGTGGAATTGTACCATGAGACCTTTTGGTGTAAAGTTTCCATTTAGTGTGATTTACTTTTTCCACTAAGATTTCAAAATTTTCAGAGTAGGTTGATAACATAAATACTTCTGGAATATATGTACTAGACTCTGAAGTGTATATAAGACAGGAACAGATACACTTTTATGTACATATGCTTCACTATATAGACATTAATATGTATACCACTAAGAGTTAAAGACATTAAAATAATTTTTGTTTTTGAAAAAAGTTTTAGACTACTTAAACTAAGGTTTTTCACTTTGACTTTCCCATTTTTGTGCTCCAGTGATAGAAAAAAAGTGCACACAGCTTTTGCATTCAGAGTTTCTTCCCTGTATAGTTGTTATTTGCATAAATATGATCATATGTTTCTGTAGAAGTCGTGATGAAAGGAAAAAAGATGATCGTTCGCGCAAAAGAGATTATGATCGAAATCCTCCCCGAAGAGATTCATACAGAGACCGGTATAATAGAAGACGAGGGCGAAGTCGCAGTTACAGCAGGAGTCGAAGCCGAAGTTGGAGTAAAGAGAGACTTCGTGACAGGGACAGAGATAGAAGCAGGACTAGAAGCAGAAGCAGAACACGAAGCAGGGGTAAATAAAACATATTGGTTAACATGTTTTTACTGCGAAAAATTCTGTAAGGGTTTTAAAAATTGTTTAATGTTGTGCCAGTGTTGTCTTCATTTTTTTTCTGTTACGTTGCTGTGGTCTGAGTAAATTTTTTAAAAAATGTGTTTATAAATTCTTACATGTTTGTAAACTACAGGTTAGAACTGCAGTTACCATTGTACATTTAATAGGCCATTCACACTGAAAAAGATTATATTCAGTGTTGGTGAGCATGTAGATACAATGACTTTTTGGAAAACACTTGGGAAATATCTTAAAACATTAACCTATGCCTAGGAAATGACCTACCCATTCCACTCATAGATACTTACCTAGCAGAAGTAAAAGCATATGTTCATACAAAGATTTGTATTCAAATGTTTGTGCTAGCTTTGTAGGTAATAGCCTTAAATGAGAAACAACCCAGATGTTCATCATTAGATGGATATTAATGTCATATCCACATACCATGGTATAATAAAAAGGAATAACCATTGCTACATATCCTCTCAGAATAGTTATTTTGAGGGAAAGAAGACAGGTAAAAGTACATATATATATAATTATTGTGTGTGTGTGCGTGTGTGTGTGTGTGTGTGTGTGTGTGTGTGTGTGTATAAGATTTTAGGAAATATATACTGATCTGTAATTATGGACAGCAAACTAGTGAGTGTTTGCCTGAGCTAGAATAAAGGAAGAATGGATTACAGGTCATTTACAAAGGGATCTGAAGATATCTTTGAAGGTAATGGTAATAAGTAAGTTCATCATTGATTGTAGTGTTGGTTTCAGAGTTACATACATAGGTCACAGTTCACTACATTGTGCACCTTAGTTTAGATTTTTATCTATGTGTTATACCTCAAACTATAAAAAGTTTAAAAATTGTATTTCAGGATGTATGTGCAAGATCATGTCATTTCTAACATTTGTCATTTTTCTTCCAGTATATATTATTGAAAGGCAGTTATAAAACTATAACTAAACCCTTTTTGAGTAAAACATTTTTATTCAAACTTAGATTTTTGTTACTTTTAATACTGTTTTTAGCTTTAATGTAAGATTTGTATTCTGTTGTATTTTTCTTACAGTATTTCCCAGGGCTGTAATGTAGGTGTGGCTTATAGCTCTCTTTGTACATTGTTCCACTTATTTCCAGGATATTTCTCTTTCATGGAACTATGTATAGCCTGGTTTCTTTGTGTTTAACATGCACTCTTTGTTCCTTTTCTTATCCATTCTCATCTTTAACAGTGTTCATTATAAACAGTCACAATGTCTTTAGATGGATGACAATGAAATGTTTATACGAGGAAAATACTATGTTTTTATGACATGTTCTGTTTTATGGGCTATACTAAGATTGTAATGAAGACAATAAAATTTATTTTCTCTAGAAGCAAAATTTCAAGGAAAAACTCATTAGTAGAGCAACTTTATGTGTAGGTTTATAGTTTAGCTTGTATTGAATAGAAATAGCTTACATTGAAATGGTCTGTAGTAATTGAGTAGTTTGTAGAAGAAAGGGAATTTTAAAAAATTATTCCTCTTTTAGCAAAAATATCACCTTAAATCTGGGATACAGTAGTTTTTTTAAAATTTTGTTTTGTTTTTTAGTAGAGTGTGCTTTATAAGCTGTTTGTATTTCATTGCAGAAAGGGATCTGGTAAAACCGAAATATGACTTGGATAGAGCAGATCCATTAGAAAATAATTATACTCCAGTCTCTTCAGTACCTAACATCTCATCTGGTCACTATCCTGTACCTACTTTGAGCAGCACGATTACTGTAATTGCTCCTACACATCATGGTAATAACACTACTGAAAGTTGGTCTGAATTTCATGAAGACCAAGTGGACCATAACTCGTATGTAAGACCACCAATGCCAAAGAAACGGTGTAGAGACTATGATGGTAAGTCTGTCAACTAGAGTACTGAGTTATATCTGCAGCCTTCTAAATTCTGTAATATCCCTGGTATTACAATATTGAGAAGTGTCTTTGTCATTTCCTGAATTCTCAAATACTATTGCACATTTCATTAGTTATCTCTGCCTATTTATTATCAATTCAAAGACTACTTCTATGCAAGGTTTAAGATGTTGAAGTTTTTAAACCTACACTTAGAAAATGACCCCATTCTACTCCTAGATTCGTATCTACTGAGTTGTGTTTCAAGGAGGCTGCTTCTAATACATTATGACAAAACTCACTTTAGAAATGAGTGAATATTAGAATATAGCTAAGACCTAGAAATGTAAATGTTACTTGGTAATATTTTTATAAGAGAATTAAAGACTTTTAAGTATTACTAGGAAAAGTTTTATAACTGTTACTACAGCCAGAGTTGCAGTATTCTTGTAATTTCAAATGAGAGATTTAAATGAAGGACTTGTTTCTAAAGACAAAAGTATTCCAAAAAAAAGTATGCCAAAAATTAAATATAAGTGTTATGTCATTTTTCTAGTTAGCTTAGTAGACTTACTTTAATTTGGTAACACATTTTTTTTAGATATATTAAGTATGTCAGATAGTACATATGTGCATGTTAGATGTATTAACACTTGATAAATTTCTTTTAACTTGGCTTCATTCATTTTTTTCTTAGTACCTATTTGCAATTTTGACATACTTTGTAATCACCTTGGGGAATGGTTACATGTACCTTTTACAGCTTATTTTCCCCTATCCCCTTCCCTCTCTTCCACCCTGCCCCCCAGTTCCTCTATCACTTCTTATGTACTTGTTGATGTTGTTTGCCTTAGCTCACGTTATAGCGTGTAGTGTTTACACTGGTTGGAGTTATTAGGGCCCTGTGCACGGCACATCTCTATTCTCATTTCTCCTCTCCTTCCTCTTCACTCCTTGTCCCTTCTTATCCATCCTTAGTAATTGTCGTTGTAGTTTGCCTCACTCAGATGAGAGATACCATGTAGTATCTAAGTTTGTGTGTCTGCTACAGTGATACATGCATACCAGTGTTAATAAAACAAAATTTGTAATAGCTAAATCCTGGAAGTGGCATGTAAACTCATCAACAGATGATTGGATAAACAAAGTGTGTGTGTGTGTGTGTGTGTGTGTGTGTGTGTGTGTGTGTGTGTGTGTGTGATGGAATACTACTCTGCTATAAAGAAGGACAAATTTGAGGCATTTATAGGGAAATTGATAAGAATATTTATATTAGTGAAAATGAGCAGGTAGCTTGTGAAAAAATTGGGTTAAAAATTACACTTTTGTTCATTATTAAGAAGATTGGGGTTTTGTAATGTAGAGACTAGTTTCAGTGCTTTTCACATTTCTTTCTAACTATTCTTTACTCACAGAAAAGGGTTTTTGTATGAGAGGTGACATGTGCCCTTTTGATCATGGAAGTGACCCAGTAGTTGTAGAAGATGTCAATCTTCCTGGTATGCTGCCTTTCCCAGCACAGCCTCCTGTTGTTGAAGGACCACCTCCTCCTGGACTCCCCCCACCTCCACCAATTCTTACACCGCCACCTGTGAATCTTAGACCCCCAGTGCCACCACCAGGTCCATTACCACCCAGTCTCCCACCTGTCACAGGTCAGTAGATAATATTTATGGGTGTGTATTTATTATTTGTCCCATTAGTAGTTTTCCTCTAAAGTTGCTATTATTCAGCTTGATTTTGTTAAAAGTATCTACAGCTGTCATGTAGATGTCTGTAAGAAACTAAACAAAATACTTCCACTTGGAATACACTTAAACATTGCAGCCAGTACCAAAGCAGGTATTGTGCCTTCGAATAGCCCTGTGAATTATGTACATTGTGGATACACCCCAGTTGCCTGCAGTCCTATACTGCTTAAAGCTAACTTGTTTTGGAATACATTAGAAAGCTTTTGTACCAAGAAAACCTGTTAAATTGGAAGAGCTTTGTGTTTGTAGAAGGTATTACAGTTTAATAAAGGAAAATATGTTTGGATATACAGTAATTTATTTTATTTGTTTGCTTTCAGATGATATTTCTTATTCTTTGGTTTTGACAGGACCACCACCTCCCCTTCCTCCTTTGCAGCCATCTGGCATGGATGCTCCCCCGAACTCTGCAACTAGTTCTGTTCCTACTGTTGTAACAACTGGCATTCATCACCAGCCTCCTCCTGCTCCACCCTCTCTTTTTACTGCAGGTGCAGTTTTGGCTCACTCTGTATTCATACTGTGAAGTAGTTTTAAAGCAGAATTTTAGATAAGGAATTTAATAATGTTTATAGTATTAATTGCTTTGTTAGAACCATTTTTTCTCACTAAATTATTTTGACTACTTTCTAGGCTTGGTGACTGTACATTAAGTAATCCCTCAGTTACGATTATTTTAAAAACTTACCTTTTTAATATTTTTTGCTTTTATGAAACTTTTCTTTATAATACTTATAAAACATGGTAGTTATATTTGTAATTTGTTAGATGGCTTACTGTTTCTACTATCAATATTAAAAAATTACCAAATAGAGTTTTATAATTGTTTTTTAATTGCAGTTTTTGTATTACCAGATGCATATGACACAGATGGCTACAATCCTGAAGCTCCAAGCATAACAAACACTTCTAGACCTATGTATAGACACAGAGTGCACGCACAAAGGCCTAACTTGATAGGATTAACATCAGGGGATATGGACTTGCCACCTAGAGGTACTATGATTAATCTTTTTCTTTTTATCATTTTCGTAGTACGAGGAGTGGGGAACCATTTTTAAAGAACAGTTCTTCCTGTATTTATTTAGGTTGAGTAGGGGATGGTGTTTTGTTAGTTACCTGAATCTTTTGTCCTCATGAGATACAGATAATGTATGGTTCCATATTTGTGGTAGAGTCATATTTCATTATACTGCTCCACAGAATTTTCCCACAGAAAAAACTGCCTGATTTCTCAGATAGTTTTGTTTGTTTCACTTCATCTTTGCTCTGAATTGGTTCATTTAAACTCTTAAGAATAGCTGGATGTGGTGCACTCCTATAATCCCAGCACTTGGGAGGCTGAGACCCATGAATTTGAGGCCAGCCTGGGCTACATAAATGAGTTCAAGGCCAGCCTGCACTACATAGTGAAACCCTGTCTTTAAAAAAAAAAAAAAAAAAACCCAAAAAACTCTTTAAGAGTAATGCTTCAATTCCTTAAGTCTGTCCTTTTTTGGGTAATGAAATTACCTGTGAAAACTAGTACTTGATGCATATTTTATTTTTTATTCACTTTTGACATGTTAAAATTTGATACTGGTTTGGTTATGGTAGCAGAAGGAATTGTGTATTACTAGGAAGTGACTCCTTGTAAAAATTTTTCAAAGAATACCAACTTTTCAATAAAATTTTAAAGAAGGTGGATATACAGTCATAAACCAGGGCAGCAAAAGTGCTATGCTAGAGCTATAAATTGATGAGAGAAGGGTTAAAGGATCGAGTAGGTTTACATTATTTTGAAAGATGCAGTATTTGCCCCAGAAAACATTTTATAGGGTAGGGGATATCAGACACAACAAAATATTACACGGGGTAGTAAAAATGTGTTTACTTAATCAGCTCAATTACCTGTTAAAACCCATTTGTATTCTAATATTTTCTGCTGTTTTCTTAGCCAGAATAAAGAAAAAAGGTTTATCATTGTGAATAAAAGTCAAACTTAATAGTACCTAATGTGTATTAGTAGACTTATGATTGCTTATGCCTGTATTTTTAATTTGTTAATTGGAAGTGCTAAAATTCTGAGCATCTTCCTTGAGTATTTGAAGATCTTTTTGTGATGGCAGTGTGAAGAACATTTTAATTTTATATCTTCTTTGAGATGAGACATTTATCCCCTTGTGTATGTTGTTTAAATTTTCTTTAAGGATTCTAGTAACCACCATTAACAGCAATAGAAGATTTTTAAAATAGTTTCAATGTGAATGAATAAGAGCTTATAATTAAAAAGTAGTCGCTTGAGAGTACAGCTGTGATATTTACCGATGCTTTGAATGTCGCTCAGGTAGTTTGTAGAAGCTCCATTTCCTTCTGCTTATAACTTTCTTCCCATAAAATGTTATTGCTCTGGGTATTTACACTTACATCTTTCTTACCTTGTTGTGTTTGGAGTGGCATAAATACATTTGTTGGGTTTATTAGATACAGTTCCATGGCAGGTTGATTTCTAGTTGTGATTGCAAGAAGAGATCAGATCTTTTTCATACGGATCTTACTCTATAGAAGTTGGAGTTACAGTATTTTAGCTCTTTGTGTGTATAGTTATGAGGCCTGCTACTGAGAAATAAATGTCTAGCATTCCTACAAAGAGATTTGAATGACTTTTAAATGAAAACCTGAAAATTATTTTAGTACTAGTCTTTAGATAACATTATGTATTACTTTGTGAGCTAATTTAGGGTATAGTCTGCATTAATACTATTTCTAATGTAATCAGGCAGCTGACTTAGCCACCCAGTTGAAAACTGCCTGTAATTCTGTTTTCATGTTTTTTTTTTCAGTGCCCCCCTCCTACCTCACCATACCTTCTTAGTTATTCCTGATTTAAATTGCAAATTTACTGTCCTGGATTGTGACAGATACATTAAAAAGCTTGTAGTATTGTTGTTTGTATAATTATTATACATTTCTAATAGCCTAAAAATGACTATTTATCAAAGATTATAGTAGTTATATGTGATAGTTATACTTCCATGCTTAATAACTGTAAATCTTGATAGAGAGTTATTAAATAAGTGAAAAAGAATTAGGCCCTTTGATGTCTTAGAGTTGCTAATGTACAAGTTTCCTAGAGGTCCTGCTAATTTCTCTTCCTCTGTTTGTAAAGTTACAGAACCTGATAGATGTTTCCATGCTTGAATATAGGCAAGGGGAAGGATTAAGTAGTTTCCCACTTGCAGTCAACAAAATCAATTCTGACAATTTTTAGCAGTAAAAATTTTTAGCAGTGTTAAAAGGATATTGTGGGAAACAGTAATGATTAGACACATTTTCTGTTTATATACCAAAAGGAGTTTGGCGTCTTTATGTCTAACACTCCTCCAGAATATTAATAAAAAGAAATCATAAGTGAGAAAATAAAGATTAATTGGGGGCAAATCCATCTCAATTACTGGAGGAAAAATGCATCACTGTGTCGCTTAGTTAGCCTTCAAATGCAGTACATACTAAAATAAAAGAGAAGTTTAGATCAGAGATTCTCAGAAAAGGCTAGTAAACCAGGTTAAGTGACAAGATGTCTCTGGGCATAGGAACTAGTTTGCACTGTGAATGTCACTAATGCTAGATGCAGAATGTTTCTGCCCAATGTGCTGTGGAAATGTAGAATAAATCATAACCACAGAAAGGGGGTAAATCAAGCACATGTACTGAATGATACTTTGAGAAACTGAAAGAGCTTTTATTTTTGGAATGGATGTAGAAGGACTTAAGCAGTCCATTAAGGCATTTGAGGAATTCAGGAACAGAGGTGATTTTAGCTGGACTAGGGTAATAATAGTGAGAAGTGAAAAGATTGAAGTTCAGTAGAAAGAATTGATAGTACTTTTACTAAATCGTGGGGCTTTCAGTAGGCTTTGGAAAGAGTGAAATTAGACACCAAATATTTTCCTGAATAATTAGGCAGATGGTAGTATCATTTGTTGTGGAATAAGACTAAGTTTGATAGGGAGATAAATTTAGTTTTGGAAGTTTTGAATTGAACCCTGAGTCATTTGAATGGAAATGTTGAGATCAGATTTGGAAGTCTGAGCTCTGTAAGAGAAAGCTGACTAGAAAATTTTGGAGTCGTGAATATGTAAAATACTCACTCTTAACGTTTTTTCTGTACCCTTAGTATGGCTGGTCTCTAATACACCATGTAGCCCAAGCCTCCTGTCTCAGCCTCCCATGCCCACCTCTTTATGTATTTTTCTAATATTCAACTCCCAAGAATCACTGAAAAAGGTGAATGAAGCCATGTCAGTAGGGAGATTGTGTAGAGATGAAAAAGCCCAAGTAAATAGGGGAACGTACATACATTATATAGGAGACTGAAAAGGTGAAACCAGAAGGTATAGACAAAAGCAGGTGGTGGAGATTCCTGAAAATCTAAAGAAGATATTTGAGAATAGGAAGGTTAGTAGCAGCAGCAAATGCTTTTTTTCATTTTCTCTTTTAACACAGGAAAGTTTCCTAGTAAAAGCAGTGTGAGGATAGTGGTGGATTCAGCAAATGCTTCTTATAGGTCAAGTGAGAGGTGGATTGAAAAATATTCGTAGGCTTAAGCAACAAGTTAGGACATCAGTGATTATATTATATTTTCAGTAATGGGAACAGCTGTGATGTTCAGAGGATTAATTAGTAAGTGAGTAGATAATAAGGAAGCATAGTTAGGTCAGTGTACACATCCTTTAGGAAGTAGCTATACAGATGTGGAGAGTAGATGGAGTAGCCAAAGGGGAAATGATTTTATAAGGTTTTCTTTGTGAAGAATGGATTAATTTTAGCTGTATGTTAAGTGGTCATGGGAAATGTCATGGAAGAGATTGACGATGGAGGAAAGCAGCAGGGCTGTGGGGAATTGATTTTGGGGCTCCTCTCTACAGATAGTTGATGACTAGAGAAATCTGGAAGGAAAAGCCCAGTTTAGGACAGTAGACTAGGTGAAAAAAGTAAGGCAAGTTTGTATCAGGCTGTTGTACTGGTAAATGTGAAAAGTATTGGAATCAGGTATTTATACTCTTGCACAGTGTATTTCATTAATTTATTTTTAAATCAAGTGTGCTTTCAGTATGTTAATATGTTGCCGTTGAAATAAACAGCTTCATTCATAACTCTCACAGATTTTCAAAGATCATTCAATTAGTATTAAATTTAAATATATTAGATTGTGCGTTTGATTTCAAAATAATGGACTTAAAGACTCAGGTAATATATTTGTATATTTGTACAGTATATTGATTTGTGGTGAGAGTGTTGGTGTGTGGGAATTCTCACATGGGTTTTTGCCCTTAAAATGGCCTAAAGAATCACCTTTTAATTTGGCATATGAGAATTACTGATTGTTTTTATAGTTGACAGATGTAAAATAGAAGAATGTATTTGAAGTAGATTATAAATCCTTTGGATTACTATGTTTGAATGTACTTTTATTTCTATTTCTTCTGGAATACGTATGTTTGGTCACAAAGCCAGAAACTTTTCAATATGAATTCAGCTAGAAACTTCTCAATATGAATTAAGGAAGTAGCTATAATAAAATATTAATCTATGCTTTCTTTAATTTTCTTTTCTTTTTTAACACAGAAAAGCCTCCTAATAAAAGCAGCATGAGGATAGTAGTCGATTCAGAATCGAGGAAAAGAACAATAGGTTCTGGGGAGCCTGGAGGTCCTACAAAGAAGACTTGGTTTGATAAGTAAGCTGGCAGGGAAAACTGAAGAATTTTGTTGTACACTGGTTTTTGAGATTGTTAACTATATGCCTATGACCATACAATATTTTCTTTTTTTCGAAAATGTTGAATTATTGTATTGTACAGGCAATCCCCAGATAAAAGATGTTATTTTCTGGGCATTTGTAGTTTAGTTGTTTGGTACTAGAAAAGCATTTTCTTATACAATTGATGGGATTTTTGAGGACATAATTTTTCCTCATATCATTTCTCCAAGTGAAACATTCCTTACTTAAATATGACATTAAATACTAGCTATAGCTATATGTAGTCCCTCCCCCAATTAGGGAAAAAAGTTATGTAGGTCAGGTTTGGGAAGGGAATCCAACATGTAGGCAGTTCCTATTAGGAACTAGAAAGATTTTTGCAGGGTTGGAAACAATTGGAGGGGCATTGAGTTGTCAAGGAGGAGTTTCCGAAAAAAGTATATGGAAACAGAATGTTGAGGAGGGTATGCTGATTCATTTATAAATTTGCATATATTAAAAAGAAACTACTACCACACCATTTGAGCTTTAATAATGGGCAGTTCATAGTTCTGCTTCATAATTAATTGTGTAATTCTGTGATTTGAGGCAAGCTGTTAGGCACAGTTGTGTAATGTGTACTTCTGACACTTCTTTTTTTTTTGTCTCTTTAAGCTGGAAGGAGGTTAAGGGGTCATTTTTTGTATCAAAAAATTAAATTTGAAATTTTATAAAATTTAAAAGAGGATACATTTCAGTAAGCTAGCTTATTCTGACATGGAAAAGGTTTTATGTGCAAATTGATCTGATCGAGGGTACTAAGACCTTTCCAGCTAAAAATTTTAAGTAACCCAAGTATGGAAAGTACCAGAGCATATGGCAGAGTCCTTTTTAAGTATTTCCATGAAAGATGCTAACACTGCTAATTTGGGAATTTATTTGGAAGAAAATGTAAATTTCCTTTATCAAGTAGTATTTTTTAGTTTGTGGGCAAAAACTAGGCTTAACTGAATATTTACCTTACATGTAAAACTTTATTCCATTGTACTGGTGTGGTGTAAGGGTCAGGATTTATGAATGTGCTGATTAACTTGATTTTTGTTCATAGACCAAATTTTAATAGGACAAACAGCCCAGGCTTCCAGAAGAAGGTTCAGTTTGGAAATGAAAATACTAAACTTGAACTGCGAAAAGTTCCTCCAGAATTAAATAATATCAGCAAACTTAATGAACATTTTAGTCGATTTGGAACATTGGTTAATTTACAGGTAAGCACCATAAAATGGGTCCATTGCCCTGGCTTAATTTTAATATAATACTAAAAGTACTTTTTATAAAGAAATATTATACACAACTTGTTAATATTCTAAAGTTAGGAAATTAGACATTGTTTTGTGTAGTGAAATGCCTGAGGCCGATAATAAAGAAAAGGAGGTATATTTAGCTTGCATTTTGTGGGCTGAAAGTCCATAATCACATGGTACCATTTGTTTGCCTTCTGATGAAAGTCTTAAAAGTGAGTGTTGTCATAATGGGAATGCCTCTGTGTGTGGGTGTGTGTGTTGTGTTGTGTGTTGTGTGTGTGTGTGTGTGTGTGTTGTGTGTGTGTGTGTGTGTGTGTGTGTGTGTGTGTGTGTTGGGGGGGCGTATATGCACATCTCCAAACAACCAAAAAGCATTTAAGTGGTGGAGTTCACTCTGGTGAGAGCTGAAGTGTCCCTGAAAACTACATGATCCCTTAATTCCTTCTAACTGCGCCCTGCCCACAAGGCCTAAGAACCTCCCACAAGGCCTTACCTCTTAAAGGTATATACTATCTCCGAAAACGTTGCCACAGTTAACAGCCATGCCTGTTTGTGGAAAACACTCCAAGTATATCCAAACCATAGCAGACATAAAATGAAACTTTATCCTTTAGAAAAAAAAAAAAAATTTAAATTCGAAGGCGAGAATTTTGATTGATCATAATAGTATATAATTTTTACCTAATAGAGCTTATCATGAAATTACAAGAAGATTAAATAATCATGCTGGCAATGCCTAATGTTATAGTAGTTTTCAGTTCATTAATTTGTCAAGATCATTTCAACAGAATACTTCTGTCAGATTTATTTTTGCCATTTATGTGGTTGGATCAATTTGGGGGCCCAAATACTGATGGAGTCCAACCAAATACCATGTAATCTGTAATTATTTTAAATATTTGTTTTTTACAAAACCATTTTTCATGGTAAAGGACAATACAGTTTATATTTGACTTCTCTTAAGATACTGGTTAGCAGAATTGTGAGGTGTATTTGTGTGTGTGTGTGTGTGTGTAGTATTGTTTAATTTTCATTATGTGATAGTGTTGAAATAATGGGTTTTATCTTCTAGTTTCTACTTTTAACTAAAATAGTTAATATTTTATACTATAATAAAAATAAAAACTTTTACAGGAAAAAGCTCAATTTAAGTTGCTGTTTTATAAACTTTTTATTACCTTTAAAAATACACTTACAAAATTAATGGAAGTGAGAAAGGCTTGTTTGAGGTAGGGAAATAGAGGTGTATAAAAATTTAAAGGAAATGTTTCCTTTTTGAATTTCTGTTTGTCACCTTCCCTTATCTGTATAAAATTGCATTGTTACAGTTTACCGTGTACTGCTCTAGATTTTTTATATATTAATGTGTCTGTTTGTACATAAACTTTTAGAAGCACTGGTAGTATGGATATTATCCTATAGTTATTTCTTTAATTTTACATATCTTTTAATATCTTTATGGCAGTTTTGTATACCATATTTTTATCTAGACATAAAAAAAGTTCCCAGTTACAGATAAAATTAATTCTACTGGTAATATAAATCTAAAAATATAAATAAGAAAAAAAATTTCAAACCTGAGGCAAAACATAGTATCTCTTTTTCTCTCTCTGTTCATTTATGCATCGTTTCTTCATTGGTTCTTTTGCTGTATCTACATATTATTGTGTTATTTATAAAATATTTTCCAAAATCAGTTAAAATTAAATCCTTAAGATAATTAAACATATTAGCAAAACTGATATTTTTACATCCTAAAAAATGCCTAATTATTAAAATGCTATCTAAAATCATTCTTAAAATTACAGTTAATATAATTTGAATACTGTTTTCTGTTGTAAGTGAATTATTTCTTAAAATAACACTAAGGAATAGGTAGTGTTACTATTCCCACATATAGCAGAGATAATGAGACACAGAAAGGTTAATGGCTTGTTCATGTACAAGTCAATCAAGGTTTGAGCCAAGCAATTTGATTTTTGTGTTGCTGCCACTGTGGTTTATAAATCACACTTCAGTAGGCATTGATATTATTGAAATAGTCGAAAATTGGGAGTGCTGATTTTGACTTTTTAATTGTCAGAATTAATTATTCCCTAAATCTTGGTTCCATAGGTGTTAGATATGATTGATGTTGTTAGGTAGGGTATTTTTTTTCCCACAGAGTTTTCTTGTACTGTTTGAAAATTAAAATTTGAGCTGTTGTACAGATGGTTTTTATGTAATTTTGAGCTCAAGATCACCTCTTCCAAAGAAGTATACTCTTTTTCTTTAGACTGTATCTACCGATTTTGGCCATTGACTATAGGAATTATTTCTGATATCCAGTATTAAAATCAAAGATGTAAAAAGAGAAACATTTTGAATGCTGTGTATAATTATGCAATTAGCACTCTGCTGTTAAATGAAAGAGGCTTTTTCACACTATGAAAATCTTTGGTTAGTATTTTTTCCTGGAGGAAAGTACTGGTGAAACTCTAGATATAAGGATACATGAAAATAGTCTCTTATTAGAAGGACCAGGAATTCATAACTTGAGGAATTTTAATGCACAAAGCAACAAATTCCTTTAGAAATTCACTGTTATATTTTAAATGTTAGGTTGCCTATAATGGTGATCCTGAAGGTGCCCTTATCCAATTTGCAACATATGAAGAAGCAAAGAAAGCAATATCAAGTACAGAAGCAGTATTAAACAACCGCTTCATTAAGGTTTATTGGCACAGAGAAGGGAGCACACAGCAGTTACAAACCACTTCCCCAAAGGTAAGAGAAAAATTTATGTGAAATTAAATACTTTCTTGGAGAATTCTTAGCATACCATGTAAGAGTAAAGGCATTGGAATCAGGGGGTGTCTTGGTTACTTTTTTCTCGTTGCTGAGACAAAATACCCAACACCCAAAATGAAGGAAGGAAAGGTTTATTTAGCTTACAGTTTGTGGAGGTTTCAGTCCATATTTGGCTGCTTAGAGGCAGAGTGGCACATGGCAGAGGGCAAACTTCACGGCAGCAGAGCACAGCTAAAACCACAGGAGCAGAAGGGAAGAATGGCTGCAAGCAGCCGCCTTTTCTCCCCTACATTGTAAACAGCCTACTCCCACCCAGGGGTCCTGAACCTCTCACACAATCTCCATGCCCTCCTCTTCCACAGGCTCAGGATGTTTACAAACTAAGCAACCCAGCTTCCTCCTGAGTCACTCAGCTAAACCTCTAGATTCCCCAAGTTGACACAATGTATCAACCATAACAGGGGGTTATGAATTCATATTCCAGCTCCCCTACTGTTAACTCTGTAGACTTGAGAAAGTTACTTTACCTCTCCAACCTATTCTCTCCTATAAGTATGATGTTAATCTGTAATATAGGGGATTAAAAGATGATATATATGTAGTAAACTATATAGAACAGAGCCTGGCAATGAGAGACACTCAGTAAATATAGCTGTGTATATTCTATATATATATTTGTCGTTTTGAGACAGGGTCTCGCCATGCAGTTCAGGCTGGCCTTGAGCTGGTCTGGAACTTGCAACAGTCCTCCTGCCTCAGCCTCCCAAGTGCTGGGATTACAGGTGTGCACCACCACGCCCAACTTACTGTATAAATTTAAACTATTGGTTCATCTTGGAAATTGTTATTCCTTCTCTTTTCTTCACCCTCCCCTATTAGCGAACACATCAGTATTATACTGTATGATGTTTGATTGCATAGAGAGGTGTGTTACAGCAATTTGTTTTTCGGTTATTAAACAACAATGGAGGATACATTGCATTTCTCTCCATACTTTGTAACATATTTCTTGAAAAGAAGACAGACGTGTGTCGTGTGTGTGTGTGTGAGTGAATGAGTGTGAAGGACGTTGAAAAACACTTCAGTTTTGCTTATAAGCTGTGTTTAAAATTTTTCTGTGTATGAGCAGTTTAATATAAAATATCAAAAGTTATTTTTATGCCTCCCAACTAATCAGATTGTTTAACATTTTTTTCTTGTTCTGAGGTAATGCAGCCTTTAGTCCAGCAGCCCATTTTGCCTGTTGTGAAGCAGTCTGTCAAAGAGCGGTTGGGTCCAGTACCTTCAAGTACTGTTGAACCGGCAGAAGCCCAGAGTGCTAGCTCAGACCTTCCTCAGGTAAATGAATGTCCTTCTCACATACTAGATCCTCATATAATTCATTTGGTGATTTGAATTTATTGTTTATATTTTTCACAGAAATTAAGATCTTTATATAAGTGAACCCCACCTGTAAATTATTTACCATAATAACATTTTCACTCTTAGGACTCTATCTTAGAGTATTTCAGTTCTTCCATTCAGTTAATAATGTATAAGAAAGATTTCTTCTCTATGGAGAAGATACATTTCTTCAAATCTGCTAGAAGAGTGGTTAGTACACTAGATCTTTATTTTTCCTATCTTTTTACTTAATTAGAATTCTGTTGTGCAGTAGACTAAACTGGAAGTTTTTGAGATGAGAGGGCTTAGAATATTAGATTAAGCATGCTGATATGACACTGTTTTAAGTACTTAGGCAGTTTGCCTTGCATCACTTACTCCTGGGATTCTCCCCTCCATATGTCATTTCTTTCCACTTCATCCCACACTTGAGCAGCAGTTCCTTGTTTCTGTACCTTCAGTCTTAAAAACTTAGCTTTCCTTTTATTCCAGATGTTTCAGGATTTGCTATATGAAATAGGATATAGTGTTTTACTTATTTAATTGATGCCACTTACTAGCTAAGTACTATATAAAACACTTTATTTTTAAACTTGAGAAACAAACATCTTAATTACTCAAATCTAATTTAAAATGTACAGAATTTTTACTTACACAGAATTCTAAAAATTTATGATTCCAGTATCAGTGGAAGGAACTTCAGCAATTACCTGGTTCAGGCCTCTTGTTTCACATTACAGTTTTTCATGATTGCATAGTGCTATGTACTATTTACTTTTGTTTCTGCATATACATTACCTCCTTCCCTTCCTTTCCCTCCTTTAAAAATGCCCACATTTTTGTGAGTAGCATCAGTATCCTCATATAATTGGTGTATACTGGTAAAACCAGAATGTTCAGAATCCCGACAGATTTATATATGTTTGGGGAAACACTGAATATGTCCATTTTAATTTTTTTAGAATGTAACTAAGTTATCTGTGAAGGACAGGTTGGGTTTTGTATCAAAGCCATCTGTTTCAGCAACTGAAAAGGTAAGAATAGCATGATGTGTTTGTCTTGGCTTCATAAATGTTTTTCAGGTGGCATCTTAATTTTTAATTTTTTTCATAGTTCCAAACTCCTGCTTCTTAATAGTGTCTGTACTTCCTATACCTACCTTTTTGCTTTCTTATTGCTGAAAAAAAAAATACTAGCCTACTGTTATTTACTTTTTGCATCAGCATTTTAATATTTGCTTATTTCCATGTGCTTCATTCTTTTGGTTTTTCCTATTTATTTTCTTTTCAAGACACTATACATTTTAATTTGAAAGCTGGCAGCTTAATAGCAAGGGCCATAAACTAGGAATTTGACCTGACTTTGAGCCCTGACTCTTCGCTTACTAACTGCATGATGTTGGGCAGTGCTTTTTAATGTTTCTTAGTCTTTTTCTCATTGGTAAAATGGTGATGGTAATATTTGTCTTGCTCATGTGGTTTTGTGAAAATATTTTATAAATGGGAAGGGATGATACAAATGTAAGGTTTTTATTTATTGCCAACAGCTGACATGGTCAGGATCCGTTATTTTTCATTAAAAGATAGGCTTTTTAAAAATTGACTTTTCATTTCTTTTTTTAAGATGAAGGGATAAATACAAATTTTGTTAAAACCATTATGTCTCTATCTTCTATGTAGACGTGGGGATTTGTTTGTTTGTTTGTTTCAGTGTGAGTGAGTGCTCTGATGTTGAGTTTCTTTTGAGGTGTGTTTGATATTGTGATATCACAGGATATTAGAATTAGATAACCTATGGTCCAAATAGACTTAAAGCTCAAGTAGTTTTATGGAGTGATCTATACATTATGAGTTGCTCAGCCAGATTAGAATCTGTGTCTCTTACTTCTAATCCATGACTCTTGCTATTCTGAACATCACAAAGGAAATTGACCCTGAAGGTAAACAAAATGATCTGTGAGATGGGTGATATGCTATCTCATGTCTTCTTCTTGAGTATACTATTTCCCTTACTTTGTTAAACTGTGGCTGTTCTAGGAATTCTAATTTGAGTTTCATTCTGTACATCAGACCTTTTTCTTAGGCATCTCAGTGTTTTTTGAGGCATAACATGCCTAAAATAGGTATTTCCCATTTAAATCTTTCCAGTTTCCAGCTTTGGAAGTGATACCATCATTTTCTAAGATGAATAATCTACAAACCTCAAGATCTGTACTCTACTTCATTTTCTCTGCTGCCTTCAATTCTCTGGCCTCCACGTGCAGTGTCTTACGTGGCATCTTGGAATTCCCTACCTCTATTTGCATTGTTATCATCTTATAGCTGGACATATTTTAATGTTAGCTCATTAGAGAAACTTTGAATTTCTCAAGTAAATTATTTTGCATGACTCACAGCTTATTGATATTCCTCGATTATTGAGTGTTATTCCTTACCTTTTGTTCTGGTGTTCCTTTCTGCCCTCAGGAACATTTCTCTCCCTTGCCCTTTCCTGTCCTTTTTCTTTTTTTGGTGGTAATTTTCTTCAAGCGCATTTTCTCCTGCCTAACTAAATTCCAGGCATTCTTTAAAGATTGAAGATCTCTCTAAAGTTTGCTGTGAAGCTACCACATTTTTTCCATGTAATGTCCCTCTTCTCAGAATTTTTGCATTACTTAATGCTACTAAACTTAGCAGTATCAAATATTCACTTTGATTAGATTTATCCTCCTTGATTATAAGTAACTCAGGAATTTTAAAGAAATACTAAGATCTGGTATACTGAGTGTACTACCGACCAATTTTGGAGACACGTGAATACTATCTAGTTTTTTTAAGGTTTGTGTACATACAGATTTCAAATTGAAGTCTGTGCTACTTGCAGCTTTTACAAAATTTTCATAGCATGTTTAGATACTGCTTTCATTGTTAGTAGGGTCTTTCATCTAGCTTTAGAGTCAAATGAATACAGAATTTATAAGATGTACTAATATATATTATATAATAGCCACTAACTGAATTTATGAAAGTCAGTAATAACAGCAGGCTAATGATGGGAAAAATTACTTGGTAAAGATCTCCTTAGGAAAATAGTTGTTTACATAAAAATGTGACTTGATCATTTTACTGAATCTGTTGTAGCACTTTGCTTGTATTTATTCTTGGTTTGTGTTCCCCTACCCTGTAGAGGGTTTTAGTGCAGAGTCCTTAGAGGCAAACATCCAAACAATTCCTAGAAAACTGTTCCCCATCATCATTTAAATTTCTTTTTCTACATTGAAATGGGAAAGCACAAAGCTATATCTATACAATATCTTCTGTTACTATTAAAGCAAATAATCATATAAATGAAACGTTTTATACCCTTTAAATAATATCAGTGAAACTCTTGTGATTATTCTTTAAGATTGCATTTTTTGTGACTTTGAGAGAAAACTTAGTCTATTGATGCTGTTAAGAGATTATAGTAGATATTAAATAGACTTACTTAAATAGATTTAATTGTTAAAATGTTTTTAACTTAGGCTCCAGAGATTTATGAAGCATAAGGGTGGTAGGTGTATAAGCCATCTGTTTAGTTTTTAAAAGAAGACATAGAGTGTTCAAATTATCTTGCTAAAGCCTTTCTACATTTTATGTGGATAAACTGAATAATGAATTGCATATTTAAATCCTTAGCCCTATCATTTTTAGGTCCTCGTAATACAGGATACTATTATTTTTAGTAGTATATTATCGTGTTTTACTGTCTAAAAATACATCTTGGTCTCATGGTGATATGCTATTAATTTTCATACCACAGAACTTTTTAAAGAAAATTATGTGACATAATTGGAGAAACATTGCATGTCAACATTATAGAAACGTATGTGGTGTGGCAGCTGCCATTGTATATGATGCTGAATTAGTTTTATAGGGAGTCTCCTTAGTTATGAAATGGAGTTCTTCTGACAACTCCTTCATTTTTAAATTTGGACTTTTTATGTAATTTTACTATTTAAAATATAAAGATTAGGGAAATTTTATGTTACTATCTACTTTCTGTTTTTTAAAATACATTGTCCTCTCTAAGGATTATTACCTAGGTTATTTTTTATTATAGGAAAATGTAACATTTAAAAGTATTTGCTGAGCTTTCTGGGAACTCTTAAGGTGTAGTAAAAATTTATTATTGACTATACACACTTTCTCTTTGATATTTATTAAAATATTTCTAAGAGCATTAATCTGTGTTTTAATCTGATACATATAAAATCTAAAAATGGAAATAAATGGAAGCAGAATAAAGTATAGATACCAGCAGCTGGAGGTCTGGGCATTGGAGATACACTAGTCAAAAGAGATAAAACTAGTTAGGTAAGAGGAATAATAAGTTTAAAAGATAAGTACAGCACCATTACTACAGTTAGTAACAATGAATTGTATTCTTAAAAATTGTCTAGTAGCCTGTAGAATTCTCAGCACAAAAAATTGTATGAGCCAATGCAAATATTACCCCAGTTTAACTGTTTAACAGGGGATATATTTCAAAAAAATATGTTGTACAGGTAACTATATACAAGTTTTGTCAATTAAAAACCTTTTTAAAGTTTTAACAATATAACAGAGTAAGTAGACTTAGAATATAAATTCTCAAAAGAAAAATTCCCAATTAGGCACACTTAGTATAGAATGAAGATCTGTATGCTGTGGAAATAGAATATCATAAA
This sequence comes from Dinomys branickii, assembly GCA_004027595.1. NCBI lineage: Eukaryota > Metazoa > Chordata > Mammalia > Rodentia > Dinomyidae > Dinomys > Dinomys branickii. Next base: position 18,263 of record PVLD010008124.1, on the reverse strand, counting down.
GGAACATTTATTGAACATGATTGTCTAATATAAAAATTTACCATGCAACATAGTAGTATACTTTCTATACTTCACTCCTCAGGTACTTTTTATTGCCTTAAAACAAGAACTTTTTTTGCTTTAAGAACCTGTTAGAGCTGCTTACTATATGGCTATTAAGCATCATGACTGTGTTTCTTTTGTAATAAATTCCAATGTGGGCATTAGTTAATTGAAAAATGACACTTGGATGATGTAATTTGCAATAACCTTTTGTAGTAATTTTTTAACAAATTCTTATACATGAGAAAAAGCTGTTTTTCTCTTTGATTACAAGTGCTTTTAGTAGTTATGGCTAGTAATATTTTGTTTAAGAAATAAAATACAAAGGTATTAATGGATTATATCCTCTGTCTCACCAGGGTATTGACTTTTGTCTCGGAGTACTGGTGGCATAAGTGGTACACATGATGATTTTCAACTTCTAAGTTTAGAATAATTTGAAGCTTAAGCATGACAAGCATATAGTAAGAAAGGAAAGTTATAGCACAGTATTTCTCATGAACACAGACACAAATATGTTAAATAAGTTATAACCAAATGTCCAGTGTTACATAAAGTACATACTACTTCATGACCTGATAAGACTTATTCTCCATGATTTCTCAGTAGAAAAAGCATTTGACAAAATTCATTACTTTTTTAAACATTATAAAATAGGAGTTAAAAAACTTCACTTTGATGCCTCAGAATATGTGCAAGCAAACACACACACACACACACACACACACGCACACACGCACACACAGAACAAACACTATATTCAGTAGTGCAGTACTGAATGAATGCTTTCCCCTCCGAGTTTAGAAGGAAGACAAGGACGTCCACTGTCATCATGTTTCAGTATTGTACTGGAAGGTCTAACCAGTTCAATAAAATAAGAAAATGAAATAAGCCATATAAAGATTAGAAAGGAGGAAATTAAAAATAGTTTACTCACCTCTGATATGATTATGTATGATGATTATCCAAAGATAATTCACAGCTAGTCGGGATTAATAGTAAATGTAGAGATCATTGGAAATAAAGTCAGTATGTAAAAATTACAGCACATGCAGACTTTACTTTTGTTGCTGCGACAAAATATCCAACACCCAAAGTTCAAGGAGGAAAGATTTATTTGGACTCACAGTTTATAGAGGTTTCAGTCTATAATCAGTTGGCTCCAAGGCAGGGTGGCTTGGCAGAGGGGCATCATAGATGAGAAACAGTTCATGGCAGACAGAAGACAGCCAAAGCAGCAAGGAAGCAACAACCAACAACCCTCTCTCTGTCTCTTACATCGTTACCTTTAGGGCAGGTAGCACTTACAGCCAGGGTGGTGCACCCTTAATCCTGTCCAGAACTATGCCAAACCAATCAGGGGACTAATTTGATAATCATACCCTTAATCCCAGCATCACACGTTCTAGATCCAGCCACTTCTGAAAAATCCACATCTATGACCACATGAGGCTTTGTGAGGACATCTAGACACAAGCCATAACATTGCCAAAAGCCATTTGCAAAATACAGAAGGTGTGATTATTTGGAAATACCACTGCCTAACCTTTGACTGTTTTTAGGAATTATAGTATCTTGTTTTATTTTGGATTGTTATTTCCTGCCATTGATTTTATTTTTAATAAATTTTTGTCATTTGAAAGGGCACATATCTGTTCTTATCTAAACTCTTAACCATCTGAACTTTTTTTTTTTACTGCTAGATGTTTGCCATAAATGAAATTCATTGAGGGGATTGATATATAATATAAACTTGGAAAAAAATTTTAAATTATGAACAGTATAATTCATTCTGTCATGAATTATACAATTATATTTGTAATCATAGACTTTGTCTTTTCCAATCATAGTTTTACATTTTAACATCTTTCGATGTGGGCTGCATGTTACAGTTTTTGGTATTTATGGTTATATCATAATGGTAGGCTCTTTTTTTGTTTTTGTTTTTGTGCTTTTTTTAATGTATGGGAATATAAAATGAGAATGCATCTTGAGTTCTTGAAGCTTAGGCTCAATGAAATACATTATTGGATGGATGTTCTATTTTTACAGAAGTTATTGATGGGGCTTCTAGGAATAAAGGAATTTTATTCTTGTCAAATAATTTTATTCCCTTTGAAGAAACACTTCTTACTCTGATAACAGATTTTAAGAATGTTTCATAAAGGCACATTCCCTATTTAGTGAAGTTAGAGAAATGCTGTGTTAAATACTGTATAACTTTCTTTGCGTCTGGGTTTCTCACTGCTTTTATTATGATAGATAGTATACATTTGACATTGGAAATTAAGGTTATGGCATTTACTGTTTTTAACAGTACACATCTATTTGGTCACAACTTTCTAACTTCTGGAATCCCTGTGAAGAAAGCTGTACTCTGAGGCTTTTTTAAGCATATGATATTATGTTTTTCTTTTTATAAAGTTACTGCTTCTGCTTTATGTAATCCATTTTGGCATTTCGTGTTGTGGTAAGGTAGTGTGACAGACATTTTTCTTCAGAATTAGAGAATGGTCACTGAAGCTAGACTGCAAACTAAATCTGTTTGTATATTAATGCACCCATTTTATAATTCCTGTTGATATGTGAACACTAGCTTTTGTTGAAGAAAATTAGATTTTAGTACATGACAACTATTGTTAAGAGCCTTTATTATTAAATATCAGTTGTGCTGTATGGAACAACTGTGATTACAGTATTTTAGGTTTTTTTTTTCTTCTAGAGGCTAAGTTACAGTGATGAAGAACCTTTTAGAGCGTTTACTAATAAATAGCCAGCTGCAGCATGCCTGCCATAGGGTCTGTACTACCTGACACTAAGTCGCTTAGTTAGAGTAGCGATGAGTTGCCTAAATTTTGTGGTGTTCTTTAACCAGATTTTCATAATAAAAGATTAGAAAGTGGTCTCCAAATTGCTTCTCTCTGATATGCCCACATGTTAACATTTTAGTCTTTAAAAGAGCCATTTTTTTTTTCACTGATAGTCTTCCATTAAGTTTAGAAGTATTGTTTTCCTCTGGAAAATTCCATTGTTTATGCACATGGGTTCATGTTTAGATTTTACAGCATTCATAAATTTCCTTGAAGAGATCCCTGGGCTTTTTTCCAAGAACCGGTAACCCCTCGCCCCATGGCATGTAAAATTGTTGCATTTCTATTCATTGATTGATTGAGACAGGGTCTTGCTGTGCAGTTCAAGCTGGCCTTGAGTTCACTATGTAGCCCAGGCTGCCCTCGAACTTGCAGATTCTCCTATATCAGCTTCCCAAGTGCTGGGATTGCAGGCATGTGCCACCACTCCTGGTTCATTTTTACTTTTGAAGAAGATAGAAAGCAGCCTATAAATACTTTTTTTAAAAATTGACCCTTTTATATAAGAATGATCATCTAATTATAATATATCCTGACACTGTTCTAGGTACTGAAGTTAGCAGTGAACCAATTGAAAACATAATCCCTGCTCTCAAAGAGAGAATTTTGGGGATTGTAAAGATATTAGACACCATCAAATTGAACCTCCTAATTTTTCTAGTGGGCATCCTGCAGCCTAAATGGTACTTGATCTTACCCGTGGTCTAAAAGTTACTTGGTTAGCAAGACTTAGGTGGTAGAAGCACAAGGAGAAATGGTCTTTGTTTCAAGACCCTTGCAGTGTGGACAGAGAGGACACATAAACTAATACATCATTAAATCATCTTTGCTAAATAGCTAATAATAGCTAAAAATAGCTAATAGAGTTTTTGCCTAATGGAATTCCATATAAAGGATCTGTTTAGAGAAACAAAATGATCATGGCTTTGTGGTCATGATTGTGTTAAGGCTGAAACCTGAGTTAAGTTTAAGAGTAAGATCACTTCAGGTGTGGAACATAGCTGGCAAGGGAATGGAGAATGAGTGCTTTTATTTCATAACTGCATATTGTGAATGATCATGTTAAATTGAAGGCAGCATCAAGCTTATTCTGTGCCTTGCTTTTTGTGAAGTTTTTGCTTTAGTCACTAATAATAACTATTTCTATAAACATTTGCTAATTGGAAGTGTTTTTCATTTTGGGCTTATATGCTTCTATATTCTTTCATATTACCAAGTGTAGTTTAATTATTTTAAGTACATAGTTCATTTTGTTTATTGTCTAAATTATGAAGTTTTCTTTGGACAGTAGGACTTAGGAAATTATGAATAGTTGATAAATTTTCTAAGAAACTAAATTTGCATTGGTAGGTGTTGTCTACATCTACTGGCCTAACAAAGACGGTGTATAATCCAGCTGCTTTGAAGGCTGCACAAAAAACCTTACTTGTTTCCAGCCCTGCAGTTGATAATAATGAAGCACAGAAAATAAAACAGGTAAGTTCAGCTACTATGATGGAGACAGAAATTGCATATGGGTAAACTTTTGTGTGTGTGTGTTTAAGTGTTTATCACAGAATAAAACTAAAGACTATTGGCTGCTACTGCACATTTATCCCCTATTGTATTTTTTTCCTTGAACTGAATATTCCTGATTGTCTTTGAAACTTGCATACGTATTTAAGTTTTACATATTTTTTTTTACCAAGCTTTAATAGTTATAACCACTTTTCTCCTGTAAGTTATTTCATCACTTAATAGTCTAATGATATTTTTGATCCTTGACTCTAGGAGGCACTGAAACTTCAGCAGGATGTAAGGAAAAGGAAACAAGAAATTTTAGAAAAGCACATTGAAACACAGAAGGTAAAATATTAAAATTAACTTTCGGCAAAACATACTATACAAATGTTATAATTTTCATGTATTTAATCTTACACTATTTAGCTAGGTTGGAGAAACAGATTTGCTTAATTGTTAATGATAAAAGTGAAATGCTCATCAATGACATTGTATCATCAGTGTTGTGTATTATCATTATATGTTGGAGATGAAGAACACACATTAAATAATGAACATAGTTTAATGAAACTGTGGCTATAAACGTGGAAAAAAATGAGGCAATTTTCATTCAGCTGTATTGATGCCCAGTAGTTTGATCAGCAGATAATGAAAGGGAGCTTTCTTAATGTTGATTTGTACCTTTCTGTATTGCCTTAGTGTCCTCTAGTCGTCTAATATAGTAGCCAATAGCCACATCTGACTGTTGAGTATTCAGAGTACATGTAGTCCAAGCTGAGATGCAAGCGTAAAATACACACTATATTTTAAAGGTGTAATATAAATAGAAAAAAAAGTTAAATATCTCAATAAGTTTTGCTTAAGTGTAGCATTTTGGATATTTTAGGTTAAGTAAAATAATTTTGTTTATCTTTTTAATGTAAATGCTAGAAAATTAAATATTATTTATGTGGCTGATATCTCCTTTGGGCAGTGTTGCTCTAATTTATGACATTTAATTAGTGTTCATTCTTTATTATGTCTAGTAATGAAGGTTAGTAGAACATTTGAAAATATAGAAAATACATTTCAATTAGAAATGTATATCTTTTCTAATTTAAATTTAGATGTACTGCATAAAGAGAAATCATAATGCTTTGAACCAAAAATTAAAGCTGTTGTAACTTTAAAAACCTGTAATACTGCGTGATTTCTTTCACATACAGGGTTTTTTTGGGGGTATCAGGAATTGAATTGAGGACATTGAGCTTGCCAGGCAGGTGCTATGCCACTGTGTACCCCCACATACACATACTGCTTTGCTTATCCTGTTTCCTGTCTTCTGCATTGAGGATATCATTCTCAGGCTAGCCAATTATTGTTCCTTATGACAAAGGAAATACTTACAGATTCAGTATTTCGAATCACTTGTTACATTAAAGGGGCACCACATCTCCGGTTTTTTTCTGGCTTACACACTACATTTGGAGTGAGTATACTGACATGGCATCATAACAAATGGATTAGAAAGTAAAACTGATATTCCTAACTCATAACTTCTCAGGAATTGAATTGAATTTCTTCCGGTTATGTGCTTTGAACTTACATACTAAGGGAACTAAATAGTAGTAAGTGCTTTAAAAGGAAGGAAACTAGTAGTAAGACTTGAATTGAGATACTATTAGCGCCATCCTATCTGCTATTCTGCTCTCTTTATATACGGAGTAGTACTTAGCTTTATCATCAATACATAAATTAAAACAGTTGATTTTATTCTTACTTTGCTTTGTTAATAATTGTTTTGTTACAGTTTTTCTCTTTAAACATTGACAGATGTTAATTTCAAAACTAGAGAAAAATAAAGCAATGAAGTCTGAAGATAAAGCAGAAATAATGAAAACTTTAGAAGTTTTGACAAAAAATATTACCAAGTTGAAAGATGAGGTTAAAGCCACTTCTCCTGGGCGCTGTCTTCCAAAAAGTATAAAAACCAAGACTCAGGTATTATAAGTTGTGTTATTATTCATATCATTGCCTGTTTTAAAACTTTTAACATTGTTTTTCTAAGATTCAGTTTTAGGTAATACCATTTGTTCAAAATATGGCCATTGTGTACTTAACTAACCTTTTAGGTTCTTGTGGAGCTACTGTTAGAAAGTTAGTAATGTGGTAAATAATTACAGGTAATTTTGAAAAGGTAGTTCAGTGATTGACGTGGTACTTGATTGTTTTAAAGGGGAATTTGATCTGTACAAGTAGTTGGTGATATAATAAGTTAATGACAGAAGTAACATTCTTTTTTTAAAATTAATTTTATTGGAACTTTTTAGATGCATGTATTGATCACATCATAGGGAATTTGTACCTATACATGATACATACCAATTCTTTTTCACCCAATCCATTCCCATTCCTTCAACTTTGCTTCCCCTCCTTATTTACACATGCTTTGTTTCCATTTTTTCCCTCTAGTCTCTTTTCCCTTTTGCCTTCCTTCCTTTCCCCTCTCCGCCTCCCTTATTCCCCTTCCCATTTGAACATGTTCTTCCTATTTCACAACAACTATTATATATTTTGGTCATTATTTACCCTTTTGGTCTCTCACATCAGAGAAACGATGTGATATTTAAACACTGGTGACTGATTTATTTTGTAAGAAGTAACTTTCTAACAGCGCTGTACAGAATGCATTGATTGGAAAAGGGAAAATTAGAGTAAATTAATCTGCTAGATACAAACAAGTGAGCAAGGTAATTTCAGATGGTAAAAAGTGGTTAGGGATAATATAGAAATATGTACTATTTACTTGGTACATGTGTACTGGCTGTGTTGGTATATATAAAATTAATAATGATTCTCCTGATTTTAATCCAACAGCATATGATTTCACTTTTTATTCCATATGGATGGACCTATTGGTATCAATATATTATTTGTTGACACTACACCTATCAAACTTAAAATAGGTGGGAAATTTCTAGAACAGTATTACTTCCAATAACTAAATTTAAATTGAAAATTTCTTACCAGTCTGTACAAACTCAGTGTATTCTACTAAGGGTGTAATGTCAAAACTGGCCTAGGGTTACTTCTGTTCTCCTGTGATATGGTATATTACCAATATGATAAAATTGGGCTTGTTTCTATTTGTATGCAGTTCTGATTGCTCTTCCCTTTGCTATAATTCTCATTGACTTAGGTTCATTATTTGAATGAGTAAAACATTAACATGGTCTAAAAGCCAAACTGTATAAAAAGGTATATATAGAAGGACCTTTTGATTCCTGATATTCCTGTCCATCGCTATAGGTAACCAGTGTTATTAGTTTACAATTTATGCTTCTTTTTTTTTCTTTTTTTTTTTTTTTTGGCGGTACTGGGGATTGAACTCAGGACCCTGCGCCTGCTAGGCAGGCGCTTATTCCACTGAGCTATATCCCCAGCCCAAATTTATGCTTCTAATACTTCTTTTTGTAGGTGTGTGTGTGTGTGTGTGTGTGTGTGTGTGTGTTTGTGTTATATGCATTACATAAGCACATTGGTGTGTATATTCTTGGAAGACAGCTCTGCTTGCCGCTATACCACCAATGCTACGTGTATATTCTTACCTATGTAAAAACATCCTCTATATTGCTTGTTAGTGCCTTGGCTTTTTGTTTTCTTTTCACAGTTACTTCCTGAAATTACTCCATATCAATCCATAGAGAGCTCACTCTGGCTGCTGTACAGAATATGACTTATAGGGCAGGCAGTGTAAATAGAAACAAGTTAGGAAACTCTTGCAGTTTTGGTGACCAGTGGTGATTGATAGGTTGGGGCTAGAGTAATAGTACTATCAACAGAAATGAAATGTATGCACTGTTTTACCTTTCTTGTTGCTGAGACAAAATACCTGACCTCCAAAGTTAAAGGGGAAAAGGTTTATTTAGGTTATAGTGTATAGAGGGTTTAGTCCCATATCAGCTGGCTTTAAGGCAGGGTAACACATGGCAGAAGGGCAACAGTTCATGGTGGCAAAAGACAGCAAAAGCAAAAAGAGAGCACGACTAGTCTCTTCCCCTTTTATCTTATCCAGACTGCTGGTGATAGGGTGGTGCCAATCCAATCAGTGGACTGATCCAGCACCCTTAAGCTCAGCGTTGCACTATGAATCAGTCACAAACTCTAGATTTAGCCACCTCTGAAAAAGCCCTATGACCACATGAGACTTCGGGGAGGCATCCAGACACAAACCATAACATGGACTAAATGGAAATGTATAAAATGATGAATTCAGGTTTTTCTTTTTTTTCAGGAAAAATTTATTACAATGTAGGATATTGTTTCCTAAAATATTAATTACTATTTTTTAGATGCAGAAAGAATTACTTGACACAGAACTGGATTTATATAAGAAAATGCAGGCTGGAGAAGAAGTCACTGAACTTAGGAGAAAGTATACAGAATTACAGCTGGAAGTATGTTTCATCATACCATACACTTAACAAAGAGTAGATGTAGTTGTAGTGGTTCACTTGAAAATGTATATCCTTTGTTCTGGTTGAGGACTGTTGACATAGAGAGGGAAGAGATTGACAGTTTTTCTTTTCAGAAGTACTAGAGAAGAATCTAGAGGTAGTGGTTCTACCTATACATTCGAGTCCCTCCATTTTTAGTGAGTGTTTTCTTTCTCTTTATGGTCTTTCATTCGGTAATTGAAACCTATGAAAGGCTTTTCAGGTACTCTTATGGAGATAACTGTTTACATATATAGGCTTATATTGACTTTGCTGTGAAGAGCAGACTTCAGGGATAGAACTATATTTATATTAAAAAGTGTGCTTACTTAAGTTTTGCCTATAGATGGTGCTGCAGGTGTTTTAAAAGAGAAAATAAACTATTTTCTTATAATTTTGTTACATGGTTATTTATATGCAAAACCCTTAGCAAAATTGGTGTGTATAATATGACAGGAGAGTTTTTAATATTTAGCAGAAATATATTTAAAGTTAGAATTACATTTTGAAGTACAGAGACATTAATGGCATTTATACATGAGGGATGTGTCTATTAATACAATAATTTAAAATTTTTGTGTATTCTGTTTAACTTGATTGTAATACTTTCTTCAAATTGTTTTCCTTTTTCCAACACAGTAGAAATTGAGTACTGGTAATACAGGTATTAAAAAACTTAACTTTTAGCAGCTATTCTACTTGTTGTAAGGCTCTATCTTGTCTGAGAGTCAGAAGCAGCTTAGGAAATTATCTCAAACTTGCATTTGTTTGCATTCTCTGGAAACTTAAGTGGTGTGTGTGTTCCATTGAAGATACAAAGTTTCAAATACTTCTTTTATGTTAGTGTAGAAATTGTGCTTTTCTGCTCTGGAGATTTCATGTCACTGTTGACATAAAAAACAAAGTATCATTTAAAAACTCTGGCCTATAATTATAGTAAATGATGGCATTATTAAAATTTGTTATTACTCAGTGATGTTTTTCTTCCTATTGTATAGCTAAATACTAAATGAGAGTTTCTATTTTTCTTTTATGATAGTTTGAGTTTATTTTACAGTCAGTGCATACAATCATGCAGTATTTTCCAGTGGATGCATGATTAACACAGTAATTCTATTTGTTTTTAGGAGAAATTAGTGAAACCTAAAATGCTCCAGAATCTAAAACCTCAAATTTTGGATTTTTGGATTAGGAATGCTCTACCAGTACAGTCTATACAAATACTGTAATTAAAGCATAATTAAAGTAATTATGGTCCTGGATACTTCAGATAAAAGATATTCAATTTTAATTACCACATTGTTTAAATTATGTGTCTGATCTCTTCTAGGCTGCTAAAAGGGGGATTCTTTCATCTGGACGGGGTAGGGGAATTCATTCAAGAGGTCGAGGTGCAGTTCATGGCCGAGGCAGAGGGAGAGGCCGGGGGCGAAGTGTGCCTGGTCATGTTATGGTGGATCACCGTCCTAGAGCCTTGGAGATTTCTGCATTTACAGAGAGTGATAGAGAAGATCTTCTTCCTCATTTTGCGGTACTTTTTTACTATCCAGCAAAACAAACACTGATAATCATCACTGGAGATAATTGGTATAAAGAGGAAATTATGAAAACATGAGTACTATAAATTCATTGACCTGAACAAAGGGTTTGATTATCCATAATAATCTTTTAAAAAACTAAATTTCAAACTGTACAATTTTTTTTAATTAGAAAAAATGCTGTAATTCTTATACTGAGTACATCTTCTGATATTTTGAAACGATTTAATCCTCATCAGAGGCCAGCCAGTAGTTTAGTTTTGTTTGATGTTTACTTTTAGATATTAAATTGAGCTGTCCAGAATGTTTTTAAAAATTAAAATTGATTTTGATTTATTTTGTACTCATGATCCATCTCACCAGAAATGAAACAAGACAACATTTTGATATATCATTTTAAAGATGTCTTGGTCATTGGAAGGTTATAGTTAGAGAGCGTATCTAAAGGTAATACACTGACTGGATGGAGTCTGATCCATAGTTTAACTTGAACTTGGATTTGTTGGGTTTCATGTGCAGAATGGAAAAGGTTTAACCTACCTTTATGCTCTTCTGTCTTAAATACTGTGTTCTTAGTAATACCCCAAAGGCTAGTAACTAAGCATCAGTTTTATCCTCAGTGTTATAGTAATTACTCTGGAGATACGAAGCAAATGGTTCTTTCTACCTTGAAGGCTTTTATATATATTGATTTAACACAGATCTATTAAAGTAAATCATAAACAATTTATAATGAATTTCAACTTATTAAATAATGTACATGTTTTAGTAACTTAGATAAGCATCTTTGACACTGACATAGGATGGAAAAAAGGACAGTGGAGGAAAGTTTTAAGCAGGTAGTAAAACTGGACATTAGTGAAAAAAAGAAAACTTGTAGTAAGTATGCAGATGATTTAACCTTTAAAAATTTGGAGTTTAATGTTTGACAGTTCTAGTCCAGGCTTGCAGCAATTAACAGATACTTTGTCAGAACATAAGAAGGTATTAAAAGAAGTGGTTAATATTTAAGAAATAACTGAAATGATTAATATTTAAGGATGAGGAGTCAGGAAAATCCTGTGCTTGATGGACTCAAAGAGATAAAGAAATCAGAGAACTAGAAAGGAGCTTGGAGATAAACTAGCCGAGCTCTTCCCTGCTATGTACCGTACTCCACACCTTCTACAAAGGAAAGGAGGTCCAGATAACTTAAGTGTCTTTAAAAATAGTTACACAGCAAATCAGGAACTAACAGTGACTACCAAAATATCCAAACAGACAAGGTGTTTTGGTGAGACTAAGATGGCTTTGATTTGAGAAATATTCAGAGCCTCTCAGTGGAAAGTTTTCCATCCACTTTGAGATTTGAGCTCTACTCAAAAGTTAACAGTGGCAGTTCACATATGAAAATTACAAATCTTAAATAAGAGTTCAAGCTTAAAGTTTAACTTCTCTAGCTCAGCCTAGATTTGAACGTAAGAAAGATTAGAGAAACATAAATTAAAATTATTAAAACACCATTGACTGTTACAAATCGTGATTAACATAATGCTACTTTTATATATTGGGACCAATAATAGTAATAAAACTTATAGGTAAAATTTGAAAGGCACATACTGTATAGCAGTTGTTATTCTGGTGCTTTAAGGCTTAAAAGTAACTCAGTGTTACTAAGTTTTGTTTGAACCACCTTGTGACATAGGCACCTTTATTATGTCCATTTTAGATATGAGGAAAATGAAACATGAAGAGACTAGGTAACTTGTGCAGGTTTATACAGTTAACTGCCAAAACTGGGATATGAGTGGCTCTAGAGCATAATCTCTGCTGTGCTCTACAGAATTTTTCCTCTGCATGTGTATTTAATGAGATTATAATTTTTTTTAATAAGGACTATATTAATAAAGGATTAGTGATATGTAAAGTTTATGTGATAAAAGTTGCTGTTCTAGAAAAATTTCCTACACATGGGAGAAAAACCCAGCAAGCCAAAAACAGGCATAATATAACATGTTTAGCTTTTAAATGTCCTAAAAGAGTGTATGTTATGACAGAGTATATAGCAAGTGAAAACATGATCAGCTAGAATGTTAAATTTCTGAATCAAAAGGCCTGGGCTCTTATCTTGGTAATTTATTACTTTGAGAAAATGACTGAAATTCTCAGAAACCACCCCGCTTCGTTTATTGGAAATGTTTCAAAAAATTTGGATAATTTCTTAAAGATTCAGTATGCTGCTTAAGAAACAATTTAGCTTGTCCTGGGACTGAGTAATACATAAAACTGAAAGGTCGATAAAGAAGCTTAGATATGACCATTGGCTTCATTTAAAGAGTACTTCAATTGAATGTTTCATTAATTCGGGAAAGTATGTAATTGGAAATAAGATTAGAAGGTAGAGCAATCCTTTATCTAACAATATCAGTATTAAAAGGAGTTATTCACCATTATTTTCTGGACACCTATAAGAATTGTTACATATTCTGGGTTATACTTACTAGCAATTTAATGCCTTTGGGATTTTTGGATGTTTCAAAAATATTTATTTGGAGTAAATGCTTTTTATATTTAAAGCAATACGGTGAGATTGAAGATTATCAGATTGATGACTCATCACTTCATGCAGTAATTACATTCAAGACAAGAGCAGAAGCAGAAACAGTAAGTATTAAAATAATTTATTAAAAAATTCAAATGATTAAATGAACTTTAAAATATACTGAATAAACTCCATCTTCACAAAAGATAGAGTATTTGAATTCATGCCCACTAAGAATGTCTTAATCCATTTAGACATATAACATGATATAATTAGAATGTATATATAGTTATCACTAAGTTGAATGTGAGATTGTATTATTGTCTGGAGACGTTGGGAATTCTTTTTTTTTCCTGTTTTTTTTAACAGGAATTAGGACCATCTTCCTTCCTATTACTGTTTTTTTTAACTGCCCCAGGAAAGAATTCTACTTGGCAGAATACTAAAGTGTTGAAGATTAAGATAGATGAGGGAGAATAAAATCCTGATGTCTGCCCTTCTTATCCCTCATGTGCTGCTCCCAAGGCCATGAGGCTGATTTCTGAAGTGTCACTAGCTCAGCATATCCCCAAATAGATCATTACAATCATTTGCCCAACATATGAAGTACAGCTTTAGCGGTGTAACTATTTTTAGAGTTATCTTCAGTATAGTTTTTTTAAATTGTGTATTTTGAATTGTGTTTCTAAAGACTGACTGGAATTATCAGTGTGTTATCTTTCATTTGGATTTAAAAGATTGATTTAAGGGGAAAAAAATGAGTTATGGGGTTATCTTGGTTACTTCTCTTTTTATGGTGAGACAAAATACCCAATGCCCAAAATTAAGGAAGGAAAGGTTTGTTTAGCTCACAGTTTATGGAGGTTTGAGTCTGTGATCAGCTGCCTCTATGATCAGCTGGTTCCAAGGCAGGGTGGCATGGCACAGGGGCAATAGTCTAAGGTGGCAGAAGACAGCAAAAGCAGCAATAGGGGCTGGGGATATAGCTCACTGGAATAAGTGCTTGCCTAGCAAGCTCAGGGTCCTGAGTTCGATCCCCAGTACCGCAAAAAAAAAAAAAAAAAAGACAGGACCATCACCCTTTGGTACAGCAGCCATGAAACTTCAAAATATGCTAAGTGAAAGAACCCAAAAGATCACAAATTATGCATTTCTGTTCATATGATATGGCCAGACTAGGCAAATCCACAGATAGAAATTAGTGGCTGCCAAGCACTTGGCAGGAGGAGCAGGGAGTAACTGTAACTGGTGTAAGTTTCATGGTGGGGTAATAAAAATTTTCTGAAACTAAAAAAAAAAAAAAAAAAAAAAAAAAAAAAAAAAAAAAAAAAAAAAAAAAAAAAAAAAAAAAAAAAAAAAAAAAAAAAAAAAAAAAAAAAAAAAAAAAAAAAAAAAAAAAAAAAAAAAAAGCAGCAAGAACACAAGGGGGGGGGACGGGGATGGGGGACCATGCCTCTTTTTTTTCCCTTATAGTATAAACAAGCTACCCCCTCCCTGGGGGCATGTAGCACTCCATGCCCTCTTGCACAGGCTCAGGATAAATACAAAGTAATGATCCTGGATCCCTGTTCAGTCACTTAGTTAACCTTTCAAACTTCTCAAGCCAACAAATGAACAACATGCTAGAGTGGTAAGGGCATGTCCTTTTTACCCCAGAATGTAGAACTGCTAAGTTATTAAGTCAAGCCTTTAGACTCCTCAAGTTGACACAGTGTATCAGCCATAACCCACCCTTTGTCACCTTGCAACCAGACACATTTTGGGGCAGGGTGATCTTCTTTTTGAGACAGGGTCTCCCTGTGCAGTTCAGGCTGACCTTGAGCTCACTTTGTAGCCCAGGCTGGCAATGATTCTTCTGCCTCAGCATCCCAAGTGTGGGGATTACAGGGATTTACCACCACAGCTGGCAGACACATTTATTCAAACCAGTTTTTAGCTATAAGGACATTATTTTTTTATCATTTTACAACTTGAACATTATGGCATAGTTTAATAATCCTTGAGAACAAATATTAACTCTGTCAACATTATGTTATGTTAGAACCATAACATTTCTGCCCCTGGACCCCCAAAGACTCATGCACAACCCTTTATGCAAAAGGCATTTAGACCATCTGTCTTCAAGAGTTGCCAAATCTTAACAGTTTTAGCATTGCTAAAAAGTCTTAAGTTTCTAGTCTCTTTTGAGATTTAAGGCAAACTCTTAGCTGTAAGCCCCTGTATAAATGAAAACAAAGTTAAATATTTTTAACATTTAATGGCACAAACTGGGGATATGGCTTAGTGGCATAAGTGCCTACCTGGCAAGTGCAAGGTCCTGATACCCCCTGATATTTCTGATTCCTGGTACCCCTCCCATTACATTTAATGGCGCAAGATAAACATTTTTATTTTAAAAGTTACAAACAAGGTGATATAAAGGATTGGTACCAAAGCAAGTGCAAAATCTAGCAGGGCAAACATTGTCCTGTAGTTTTACATCTAGCATTTGAGGGAATCTGGCAAGTTGTGAGCTCTCAAGGGTTTGTGTGACTTTGCACTGTGGCACTTTTGGTGGTTAATAGCTCTCACAGCTTTTTTCTTAGGACTGCTTTGCTCCCTCCTTGCAGCTGCTCTTAGATGATCCACGTTTTTGGCTTTTTTAAACTTTTGGGGTCTCTGTTGCCCCTTTGGCTTTACACTCACAGCTTCACACACTGCCCTCTCGGGCACACTGCCTGGCCTCCCAGGCCTTCTGAAATTGGGGTGGAACCCTTTTTTACCTCAGAACTCTTGCATTTTATATGCACCTAAAACCACCACCACACGGGTAATGCCAACGTCTGCTGCCAGGTGGAGCAGTAGCCAGGCTTTCCTCTCTCTCGGCTGTAGTGGTTGAGTGCCTGGATTGCTGAGCATTCTGAACTTGATTTTGAGGAACAAATTTTTTACACTGCTACCATTTTAGAAAGTGGTGCTCTGCGGCTTTTTTGTTTTATTTTGTTTTTTAAGGCGGCCTTTTACTTTCGCAGTTTTGAGACTGCAAAGAGTAGAGACTTGCTGCTGCTTGTAATGCCCTCAAGCTTTTTTTTTTAAGCAATCGCGATCCTCAGTTTTATCTTAGTAGTTTACAGTTTTATTGGAGCTTTTTTTCTGGCCATTGCCACAACATTTGAAGTCATCTTGTTGGGCTCTTTGCTCTTTATTTTTACCACCCTTAATGTTAGTCTCAGGAAGAGTCTCTGGGCATGAGCAAAATCCAGACAAACTTCATGCCAAGTCATGACACACATCGTCTAGAGTCCAACACCCAATGCAGGCCTTTCTAGCAGAAACCTTCCAAGCCCAGTCTTTACCAGCAGATTTTTTATTCGCCTTTTGTTCTTTTGAGCTCTGACCAGAATCTTTTGCAGAATAGCCCAAGGCATTCTAGTGCTTCTCTTTTAGGTGAAGTCTCTGAACCTTTTTAAACTCTACTCATAAGCCGTTTTAAGGCTGGTGAACCATATGGTCAGGTATAGTCACAGGAGTGACCCCACTCCTGACACCAAATTTTGTCTTGGTTATTTTTCTCTCATTGGTGAGACAAAATACCCAATGTCCAAAATTAAGAAAGGAAAAGTTTATTTAGCTCATAGTTTGTGGAGGTTTACTGTATCTCTGACACTAAGTAGATTACATGTTTTAAATGAGTAAATCCTCACAACTACTGAGAGTTGAGAAATGGGTGTTAAAACAGTAGAACAAGATTCTTTGTGATATTAAAAAAGAAAACCTGTCCTTTATTCTTATTTTTCAAAATGAGAAATGATTATTAAAATAGTGAAACAGGATGAAGACAAGATAGAATAAATGATACTAAGACTTGTAAACCTTAAATTAGAAGTACAGAATTGGGTTCATAGAGTATAGTGCAAAATCACTCAGAAGTTGAAGATGCCAAGTTAATGGTAAATTTGTAACAATAACTGTGTGAGTGAATTCATTAGAAAATCAAGTAGACAGAGATATTTGTGTGCGTGTGTGTGTGTGTGTGTAAGTGTGTATAATGGAATACCAAGGACCGTGTGTTGAAATATGAGCCATATATAGATCTTCAATTTTTTCATTTTTGAGACAGGGTCTCACCATATAATTCAGGCTGGCCCTGAACTCACTGTGTAACTCAGGCTGGTGTTGAACTTGGAACTGTCCTCCTACCTCAGCCTCCTGAATGCGGGGATTACAGGTGTGTGCTGCCACACCCAGCTGGAACTTTCTTTAAACAAAATCAAAATTTTTAAGAAAATCAGAGAAACATAAGCCCTCTCTGAATATTTGTTATTTAACAAATAACATATTTTGGCATAGTAACTCTGTAATATATGTTATTAAGTACTATTTGGCACTGAAGTACAGATTGGCACTGTGCTTCTAAAATTAAATCTAGGTTTGAAGCTTATGAAGAGGTGACGAAATATCTTAAATTCAAAAGTTAAAGAAATAGAAGTCTTTCTCTGTAAACTCTGCAATTTAGATTTTACATGGTGTTTTTTTTACATTAGTGATCCTTTACAGTAACTCTTACGCAAGCATCTGTGCTTTGGTTGTTTTCACCTGAGTTTGCAGAGCATTTCTTTTGTGAGAACCTCTGTAAGAAAGGATTCTTTTGTCTAACACATTTCTGAAAGACTGTATGTTGTTCATCTGGTATCACAGTCTGAATGACCTGAGAAAAATCCAGGAGGTAAATTTATTTAATTTTGTACATCATAGCTTTTTTTCAAACTTCATTCTTTCTGGAACCATTTTCCATGTAAGATATAGAACCCATCTTGTAACTACTTTCCATAGTTGTTTTTTTCCTTAGTGAGATTTTCACGAAGCCTTTTTACTGTAAGCTTCAAATTAGTGTGTGTAAAATAAGTACGATTGGAGGCAATCCTATGAATAAAATGGTTCAGCTTTAAGACAAGACTCTTTTTAGCACTTTGTAGTATAAAAATTAGAATCCTGTATATTCATCATTGAGGTTAGCGGTGTTCACATAGGACCAGTCTTACTTTGTTGTATCTCATTCACTACAACTCTTCCCCTTCTCTTGGAGCTTTCTCAGTAATTATGTCTCTTCTATTTTTTTTTTTTTTTTTTTTTTTTTTTTGCAATTCGCAAGGGGTCTTTATTATCCAGGCATGCGTGGGGCTCACTGAACACACAGGAACAGAGAGCCCCGAGTTGGGCCCGAGCAGGGCTTATATGCTTTAGAACAAAGGGAGGAGGGGTTTTTGCAAGCGCGGTTACAGAAGCAGATGGCATTGGTTACTTTAAAGGGGCTTTTACATTCATTGGGGGAAATAGC